>JALIZF010000777.1:0-68278 GCA_029948255.1 Telmatactis stephensoni
AGTCTTTCGAGTTGCAGTGAATATAAGTGGTGAAGGTGAACTTTCGTTGTTATTTTACGATGGTAAGACACTATACGTAAAACGAAGGAGTTCGAATTCATCATTTAGAGAGTCGATAGAGAGCAACGCAATTTGAAAGGTCGTTCGTGTGCCTGTGTTTATATGGCAGGCAAACATAACATATCACAGACTCAGGATAGTCTAACAATTCATCTTTAATGTTACTCAAAGAAACCAAATTGTTCCTATTATTATTGTCATTGTCTATTGATTACCTCTTTGTTGCCCCATTTGCTGTACTGCTCTTCATCAGAATCATGTGCCGGGTGGTGCGGCTAAACATCCTTTACTTAAGCAATAAACGACAGATTTCCGTGAATTCTGGGCGAAAGAAACCACGCGGGATGTTGGGAGAGCACGAATCTAAACCTAAAAACTAAATGTTGGTGATGAAAATATCAATTTTCTTAGAATCATCAATGAGCCAATGATTGCTTATTATTTCGAGAACGAGATACAACGAGCTGGGTGGTGATTGATTTGATTTTGAAAATTACGTCATCGAAGTCTTTCGGCTTTATCCACCGATATAACACGCCTCTCGTTCTTTATACATTATTTGTAAAACAGAGACAGGTTGAAGAAAGTTATAACAGTTTGATGATTTCATGAATTGCATGCAAGTTTTTCCTTGGTCCGGCATTAGGTAAATATTTGTTGTTGTTATTTTTCTCGCTGGAAATTTCGTTTTCTGCACTCTTTGTGTATTTCATCAGTTCCCGTTTCTTGTTTGTTTTCGTCTTAATTTCTTCAAACTGAATACATAGTGAATAACTGGAACAACATAATCCCACTAATGGAGCAAACATTACACTAAAAGACTATAACGTGGAATACAGCTCATAACTTTTGAAAGGAACCTTAACATTAATTAAGCATTATTAAGTAAAAAGGCTCACAATAAAATCTACCGAACATCTGTCGAAAGAAAGAAAACGTTAATGGATTGGTGATAAAAGGATGCACGAAATTTCCAATGCAATCAAGTGCGAGCAAAGCGACTGAAGGTGTCAACTGTCACGAGTCCCGTTAACGCTACTTCGACGATGAACGACACAGAGATCAAACAGTGTCCATTAGTGTATCCATCACATGGCATCCCTCTTTCACCAACCAAGCTGCAAATATATCCAGTATCTCTGTTGTTATCTTCAGCTTTTGACATACCATTCGTTTATTTCTCAACGCCGTCACTCTCATTATTGTAGCAAAGTTTGAAGCTCTGCAAAAAGAACGCTCGTTGTACTGGCCCTTCTTGCTGTCACTGATTTCTTTCTGGCCTGATCTCTCAACCTCTTTTCGTTGCCAAAGAACTGTATCATTTAGTGAACAACGATGTAACTGCAGTCTAGAGTGCTTTCTATCTCAGCTTCATGCTCTTGTCCGGCGCATCGTATTCAGCTAGTATGCCTCACCTTCGAAAGGTACGTTGCCATAACCGATCCTTGGATACCCAAACCGTATAACTGTACGTAGACTTGTGTACGTAACTGTAGCCAACTGGATTGTCCATCTCGCAATCACAGTGGCATATGGAACAATAATACCCGTGGAAAATATTTCCTTTACATCATTATTCCAGTTATTTTTTATTTTGCATTCTGTATTGGTACATCAAGATCTTTGCAGTTATCCGTAACAAACCCGTCGATATCTACGCAAGGGAAAATGCCAGCCACGGATCATCACGATCAAGAAATCAGCTTTAAACTATAAATCAACCACAACAGCGCTTCTTGTTACTTTTGCTTTTTGTTTGAGCTATTTACCGTTCGCTGTTGCCATTATTCTTGTCCTTTACACTGGTCCAAGAATACGAGGCCCAATCTTTTTCGCCATCCGTGCATGGATGGACCTGTTCATACATCTAAACTCACTCTTCAGTCCTATTATCTATGGACTGCGTATCAGTGAGTTTCGCAGGTATTTCTTTCGACTTTTTGGTATCCAGAGGAGTGGTGAGGCTCACCCCAACGCTGCCCCTGGTCTGTTCGTTGTATACAAAGCACAAGTTCCACGGATCAAGAAAGAACAGGAAGCCTCAGTTTTTGTCGCAGATGAACAGCCATCTCAAGAGCAGAGTCAAAGCACAAAATGTGTCCAAGTTGGGGATCCCTCATCTCCGTCAGCTTGCCATTGTTAATGTTTTACCAGAAGGAAACGATGAACCAACCGTTTTAGAAGAAAACCGTGATGAACAAAACGAAGAATCGTTTTAGATACTAAAATCTTCTCGGATATCAGATGACATTTAGTTGAAAACTTATTTAAGAGGTGTTTTTCATATTCAAGCATTGAGCAACGAAGAAAACCTCGAAGCCTAAGTGTTTTACGAAGCTAAAGTAATTTCTTTCAGAAAGGTTAGGTTGTGTTTGTATACGGTTAGTTCAGTTTGGTTGATAAAAGTCCAAGTGAAGTGTTAATCTGAGTGAAAATTTGAATCCCAAACGAGAATGTTCCCCCAGTCGCTCATGATCATTTGTCGTGTATATTCTCTACATTCCGCCCTCAAAATTGCTAAAATTTCAATAAAAATGCAGGACACAACTCCTAAAAACAGTTTTCAACACCCATATTATCCTAATAGATCAGTTGCTAATTGATAAAAATAGAATTTGAGAGTTAATAAAAAAACAACAACTTTAATTTGAATTAAAACTTGCAAGAAGGGCTAGTTTTCGCACTTATAGCTGTTATTACCCAAACTCAATCTCCTCTTTATTAAATATTTGAGATCGATCAATGTCATTCGATTCACATGCTTTTGACAATGTTGAAAGCAGCTTTCTGTTAGATAGACAAAGTGAATAGTTATCTTCTAATGTATATAATCAAATCATTTTAGTTTTTGAGTGTTGTGCTGAGATTCGTTAGAATTACTCTGAATAGAATTGAAAAGCAATTGTTGAGGTTTCCTTCTGGCATGGGAATTTACTAACAATTGATCTGATCGTTGATTGTCCTTTTGGCCGGATTGCTTTTTAAACGAGCTTTTCAATGAGTTTTATTTGACTTGTAAAACAGAGACAGTTTGAAGAGAGTAACTGCAGTTTGATGATTTCATGAATTGCATGCAAGTTTTTCCTTGGCCCATTTGGTAAATATGTCCTTCTTCTCGCTGGAAATCTCCTTTTCTGCACTCTTTGTGCATGTATTTCATCAGTTACCGATTCTTGATTGTTTCGTCTTTCTTCAAGACATTTGTGAATCCCCTGAACAACGTAAATTCCACTAATGGAGCAAAACATTACACTAAAAGACTATAACACGTGGAATACAGCTTATAACTTTTGAAAGGAACCTTAACATTAAGCATTATTAAATACAAAGGTTCACAATAAAATCTACCAAATATCTGTCAAAAGAAAGAAAACGGTAATGGATTGGTGATTAATGATATACGAAATTTCCAATGCAATTTGGTGAGAGCAACACGACTGAAGGTATATATCAACTGTCATGAGTCCCGTTAACGCTTCTTCGACGATGAACGACACAGAGATCAAACAGTGTCCATTAGTATATCCAGTCACATGGCATCCCTCTTTCACCAACCAAGCTACAAATATATCCAGTATCTTTGTTGTTATCCTTCAGCTTTTGACCATACCATTCGTCATATTTCTCAACGCCGTCACTCTCATTATTGTAGTAAAGTTTGAAGCTCTGCAAAAAGAACGCTTCGTTGTACTTGCCCTTCTTGCTGTCACTGATTTTCTTTCTGGCCTGATCTCTCCACTTCTTTTCGTTGCTAAAGAACTGTATCATTTAGTGAACTACGATGTTAACTGCAGTCTAGATGGTGCTGTCTATCTCAGCGTGATGCTCTTGTCCGGCGCATCGTATTATCAGCCATAGACACTGCTTTACATGATCGGATTGTGACGTGGTACCTCACATTTGGGCTATATCTAGAACTGCTTTTCGAACCAGAGCTCCTTCAGGAGCTAAAAGTTTCGAATATTTCCCATACATAGGCTAGGAAGACGTTTACTTTTAAGACGAATCTGGCCAAAGTGTTATACAACGGCTTGTTGCAAATTAGTATTAGTAATAAATAGTATAGTTATAATTTATAATTTGACTAGTCACATGTTGCAGCGTCGTTACAGCATGGTTACAGAGTCGCTAAGATATGTAAAGCACAGGATAGATTTTCAAGTTCAAGATCAATTTAGCTACCCGATTTATACACAGTTTAGAAGTGAGAAAGAAATAGCGTTGTGTTCCGAGTCACGTGCGTGTCCTTCCTTGTAAACTAAGAATTTTTTTTAATTTTCTTGAATAGCCATATATTGCTATCTTTATCGAAAACAGGTTTTAAAAGTGAAGAATTGTACGGTCACGTGATTTTGTTGAAATATAAGCCTATTGGTAGATGATTGCGAACAGCGGACACTAATCGTGCTGCGGGACTCCGGTCCTGTTCTACGTACGATTGAGATCTCGGCTCAATGTTTGAATGTTTGGTATGAAGGCATGTAGGATTGGAGAGTGATGATTCATGACGTCATCGGAATAAGACACGTAATCGAAAGGGTATCGTTAGCAATCCTGACTCGTTAAATTTATGCCAAGATCACAAATGCGCTGATCAGCGATTTGGATCTTTTCCCCCTGATACTGGATACGAGTTTAGAATACGTTATATATATATATATATACACTTGTGTTTTTGCTTGTTTTCAAGGAAGATCATTAGTTGTTATTCGAAATAACAATGCTAAATCCGGCCGTGTTTTTCCCTGAGATCTTTGATAATAAGCGCCACATATGAATACATTATGCTGATCACATTTATTGAATTTTGTTACTGGAGATCCTTATTGTGCATATTCGACTCATTCAGGCAGAATCAAACTTCTGGCAAGATCCGATAACAGCTAAAACATGACACATCGAACTTACGAAATTCCATATATGGTTAGAATTGGCTGCAAATTCAGGGAAAATCCCTCAACCCGTAAATGTAGGATCTGTCTAGGCTGATTAAACAGTCCGAGTGAATCTAATATTGAACACAAAAGTAACTTTTTACTATAGCAGTTACTAATAGATGAAGCTGGATAAAGAAGCTAATAAACTCGTCCTAAGTCATTACAAAAGGATGTCATCCAAATAGACACCTGCACTATCAGTTAAATTTAGATTTGGGGATTCCCCATCCCATAAACATGGCGTCCGGGCAAGTTGCTTGGCCGGCAAAAGACCTGTTTCCGCGATGGCGGAGTACCTTCGAGATATTTAGTTTCAAAGATTCCAAAAGCAATTCATGTCAACCAAAAGCAGTGTATTTATCAAGGGACTGTCAAGTAATATTATGCTGACAGTACTGATACACACTTAAGCTTGAGAAGGATAAAACTTGATCTCGTCACGTAAGGCACCGGAAGGAACACACAAGGGAACATTTTAATCGGCTGGTGCGGGAATATAAAAGCTTCATTCCCAAAATCGGCTGACTAATAGTTCCACACAGCCGCCGACGTGAGCGGTCAAATGGACATCTTGATTGGTACGAAACCTTGAAGTTGTCAGAAACCGCAACACGATACTGAAATACTTAAATAATAAGCTCGTCATGTGAATCGAAGCATAAACAAAACAACAGAGTTAAAACTCGAGCGGTCTATTAAAGTGCACGAGCAACGAGCCTAAGAATCTTAAATAAATAACTATAGAAGTTACAAATAAAAAACTGATTCGAATAAAACCTAGGCAATATACAATATATTAATTAATTTAATATCTATTTATCTATCTATCTATATAAAAATAAGTATTTAAGCGGTGACTTAATAGATGCAACGATGCTGTTACATGTAGATGACCTTTGCCAATATGATCGGATCATATTCAATCATGTGATTCCCAAGAATTCTTATAAACCAAGGACATTTGCAATCCAAGCATATTTTTCCGCCAAGATGAATTCTTCAGCCATCATTTTCTTTAGCTTAGTTCTCCTAAAGTTCGCAGCAGCGATAAAAGAGGACGACACAACTCAACAGTGCTCCAAAGATAAGCCAGTAAACTGTGCTTCTCTCTTAACATATCCTGTGGGAGACCCGCGCTACTGTCTTCAAGGAAAAGACAAGGATTTACTTCGCATGGAAGTTCTACCCGGAAAAGGCTGGGATAATCTACGGAATCTCAACATGGGAATGGTAGTTTGGAAGAACTATTCTCAGTGTTTGACGAGCGAAGACGGAAAATATTTGATCCCGGATAACACCTATGTCGTGGCCTTGAAAGAGAGCAACGTTGTCTTGCATTCAGAATATTTTGATCACTGGGATAATTATTCATCAATGACTTCGAACTCTATTAACGCTGAAGCACATGGATCGATTTTTGGCTTTGGGCTTGGCGGTAAATTTTCTTCGGAATACGAATCGGTGAAGAAACATCAAGTGGAAGACAAAGCCGTCACGACTAGAGTGCAACTCAGATATAAGTTTTACACCATCAAAGCTCAACCTGATATGCAGTTACACCCAGATTTCAAATCAAGGCTTCTTGATATCGCTGCTAACCTCCAGTGTAACAACACAGCAATGGCTCGATACATGGCTGACTTGCTAGTACGAGATTATGGAACTCACTACGTGACAAGCATCGATGCCGGGGCGATTCTAGCTAAAGTTGACCACCTCAAATCAACCTACGCCGCCACTTTTAAAATGGACAAAAGTAAAATCACCGCTTCTGCAAGCGCATCTTTCTTCGGTTCTTTTGGATTCAGCGCTTCCTACACTCACCAAACTAAAACTTCAGATTTACAGACCTACACTCAAAACATTGCACACTCGAAGATCCATACCTACGGTGGACCTCCCTATCGAGCGAACTTCTCAGTTAACAAATGGGAAGATGGTTTGCCAAACAACCTCGTTGCTATCGATAGATCTGGGGACCCCTTACACTATGCCATAACACCAGGCTCCCTTCCGGAGCTTCCTGAGGCTCTTGCTTTACAGCTTAGTCAATTTGTGCTGAAATCTATCAAGAGTTATTACAAGCACAACAGCATCAAGGGCTGCACGGATGCCAGTTCGCCGAATTTTAATTTTCAAGCTGTTCTGGACGATCATTCCTGCGAAGCCCCCTACACTAACTTTACATTTGGTGGTGTTTATCAGACTTGCTCTGTATCAGGTATTGCGACAGTTTTATGCAGACTGACCAGGAAACTGGTCAAACTGTGGGTGGCATGGTTGGTCGAGTGGTGAGAGCACCGGCCTTTCACCGCTGTGGTCCGGGTTCGAGTCCCGGCTCGGACATCGGATCCCGGGGGGGGGGGACTCCCATCGAAAATGGGCGGGGATGATCGTCGGAAATTTTCAAAAATACCCCTATAAGATACCGGAGTCTTACGAAGGTGGGCGTGGCAGCATAAGATTTTTACCCCTAAAAGATACCAGCTAAAAAGCAATTTAAAAGCTGTCGTTGCTGTTATTATTATGTAATATGTTATTTTCTTAAAAAGATACCCTAAAAGATACCAGCTTAGACTTTGGAGGCCCCAAAACCTTTAATACACCCTAAAAGATACCAGATCCCTGCTTTTGACCCCTAAAAGATACGACGATCATCCCCGCCCAACGATATATGGGAGTCACCCCCCCCCCCCCCCCCCCCCCGGGCATCGGATCATATGTGAATTGAGTTTGTTAAGTTTGATGTGTTGTTCGAGGATTTTTTTCTCCGGGTTCTCCGGTATGTCCTCCCTTAGCAAAAATCAACATGTGAGTTGAGCGATGTATGCAAAATATTTAATGTAGACGGGTAGTGAGTGTGAGTGCAGCAGAAGAATAGCCACTACGTGGATCTGCTGTAGAAAATTATTTATTTATTTATTATTTATTAACGGATCCTTATTAACTGCATGACCGCCCGCCTAACCTACGAAGTCCTACTGACCAATCGAGTCTGATTGACTGTGACTCAAAGACAAACTGACTGACAGTCAAATATATTCTTTGTATGGTGTCTCCATACAATTCTTACCAAAGAATGAGCATAACATTTTGACACAAAATTTTGTAGAAATACATAATTTGGGAGTCAATCTATTTTGGCAAGCATTTTGAATTCGTTTGAGTATCTTAATTACGAATTTTTCTATCACGTGATAAAGTGAAAACCAATATTTTTTAAAGAATAATTCATTAATATTTCGATCGATTGCCTCCTATTACTTTTTTCTGTCACAGGCTCCCCAAGCAGTAACCCCTGTGGTGCATTCCAACAGAAAAACCCAAAGAAGGATGACTACAAGTGCCCTGATGGATACAATGCTATTCTTCTTCATACGGGACTCACACCCACCACGTGTCACCGTGAGTGTCATGGCTGGTGGATATTCAAGAGCTGCCATAACGACTGCGGCTTTGCCAGATACAACACGTATTGGTGTGTGGCCACAGGTGAGTAAGATCACAACAAACAGCGGATTTTTTATGAGATATGACAAACATTCTTAGCCGTACATACTGTGGCTGTGTCGTACGTTACCGTAATATTACCGTAATATCTACCTCTGCTGCAGAGGTCAAAATGAACGGACATATGAAGCTTATTGTAAGCCCAATTTTGAGGACATTTTCGTAGATTATTTCGGGTGGTACCGTGACTGCGTCAGCACCGTGATCAGTTTATTAAAAAGAACAATTAAAAGTAGTGTTATACTAACTGTACCGTGCGTTGACAATGTCAGCCATACAAAAACCGGTACACATACCCAAGGTCATCAAAAACAAAAACAGCAATTCAGAATAGAAAATGAAAATTGCTTGTATACAATAAATGTTTAACTGTTGAAACAAAAATAAAGTCATTTGAAATTTGTGTTGTACGTAAATAGTATTATGGAACGGTGATGATGAATGAGTGGAGTCTTGTATTATAACTTTCTGGTTAATAAACAGCTGTTTTCTATTTAATTTGGGCCATTTCACAAGGTAACAATATGACCGAATAAAAAAGAAAGATTTCGAGTACGATTGCAAAAACAGTACAAGTAAAGCTGGAATTTGTGAATGTTCAAGTAAAGTAATATTAAAGAACATTTAGCTGAAACTGATTAATTGCGCGAGTATACTAGAAAATGAATTTGAATTGATGGTTGACAAGACTGTGGTATACGTTTGATATTTTAATTTATAGTTGAACTAGGCGAATTTGTGTATTTGATTATTTGACTGTGTTTTCTTTTTCTTGTGACGCAAAACAGCATGAAAATCATCAGCAGGCTGATTACAAGTTAAACACAAATTTCTCAAAACTCAAGTTTATCCTACTTTAAACTCCCCTTTACGTTATAGTAAATGTATTATTTACATTACCTTTAAAGCACCTTTACGTTATAGAGTAAAGGTGTTATTTATATTACCTTTAAGGCATATTTACGTAGCTTTACGCAATGTAAATTTAAACAGCTTTACGCCTCTCTAAATTTGTAGCGTAAAGTTGACGGAACAACTTTACGCAACTTTACACTTGGGTGTAAAGTATAATAAAGGTTTCTTTTCGTGCTTGTTGTGATTGGTTGATTCGCACGAAAATAACGGGAAGACATTGCAGTGTTACTGCATTCCCTTTCATATAGCGATAACAAGGCATTTTTATTGGTAGCCATTTCAGTGTTACTACGTGACGTTAGTACTGTACGTTTCCCACTCATACGAAATACTATAAATAGGGTCCCCTATACCTTTTGCGTGAAACGCGAATGGCTGATTTGTTTTGACGTGAAACGTGATTTAAGGTCTAAAATATTTTTGCGTCCACGTGAGAGCAACTTTTGATTTTTTTGTGAACGTGAAAGAGATTTTTAATTATACGTGACGCGTGAAATTGAATATTTTTTCGTGAATTAATTTTGCAAAAGGGTATAGGGGACCCTGTCCAAAATTTATGTTATTGGAAGTCTCGTCCTTTACATTAAATTAGTTAGTTGTATTTATCTATATCCATTGAGAGCATAGTGACTGTCAATCCTAATACCGCATTAATTTACCCAGGTCCAGTAAAGGATCACTCTGGGTATTTGTTCGGTGGATTGTATACCAAAGTAACGACGAATCCAGTAACCGGAACCGGAAGTTGTCCTCCCAAGTTCTATCCACAGCGGTTTGGCCCTGAAGGAATGTACGTGTGCATTAGCGATGACTATGAACTGGGTGCTAAATACGCTTTGCCGTTTGCTGGATTTTTCAGTTGTAGTGCGGGAGATCCCCTGGCTTTTAAGAAAGGTGCAGAACTGGCAAATGGACCTGGTAAGCATATGTCGACCATTCGCGTCTTTACGTTCTTTGGAATTCGACCAGTTGAAATCTGTTTTGTTGTTGTTGTTGTTGTTGTTGTTGTTGTTCCCCTACATTCACTGAAAGGAGTAAGAATCGCCTAGTGAATTAACTTTTGACTGACGTCAGCAAAATTAGCTCCAAAGTGTGTCAAGAACGACAAAATTAGGTTTTCAAAAAATGCAAGCAAGATTAGAATCTATCTAACCTAAATAAGCTCTATCTAACCGTATATCACAATAACCTGTATTCTCTACGGTAGCAAGATACCATCCATACTTTTTAAGATGCCTCATGAGCTGGTACGGAATTGTTACCAAACATATTTGATCGAGAATGTTAGTAAGTTCCCAGCTCACTTAAATATCCACGAAACTCGCGAAAAAGTGATCTTGAGTGAATTGTAGTGGAGAAAAATAATGGCTGTAGTAAATGTATAAATTTGCCTCCAACTTTAACTTGAAACCATTGTTTCGTGGTCACTTTGAGAATTCGAATAAACAACTTGATTCTCGCGTTTTCTCTTCAGGTTTAGAAAACGCTTTGTACAATGCGGGTCCCTTCAGCTGGCCCAAGCGATGCCCCACGGGCTACTCTCAACACCTGGCTATCATAGACGAGGACTGTGAGATCAACTTCTGCGTGAAAGCCAACGTCCTGTCAACGCAAGGACTTCCTGCTATCAAACGACCACCGTTCCGTTCACCTCCCAAGATGAATCATAATATTACTATACCGCTGGCCATATTCAACGATGACACAGGCAGGGTTTGGTTCAAGGATCCTTACTCCATAAAGTGGATTCTAGCGACTAAAAGGTAGGTTTAAAAAATGTACTGGAAAGAAAGAACTGAACTTTTGAAGTCCGTTTCTCTTGGTGCCTGGCTGGCTGGCTGGCTGGCTGGCTGGCTGGCTGGCTGGCTGGCTGGCTGGCTGGCTGGCTGGCTGGCTGGCTGGCTGGCTGGCTGGCTGGCTGGCTGGCTGGCTGGCTGGCTGGCTGGATTGATATATAGGTGAGGGAATGAATGGATGCACGAAGCAAGGATGGGAAGGATGGGTTAGAGAGAGGGAGTGACTGAGGCCAGGATAAATGGATTAAATTTAATTCGTTAAGGTTCCAGATTCCAACATGGTAAATCTCCAAATAAATGTTTACATATTTTAAAAGCCATTATACCCTAGAAGTTTTCAAATTTTGATTTAACCTTATTACGAAACCTTTATATAAATATCTATTCCATTGCAGTGCCGTAATGAGGTTAGCGGCAGAGACAAACGTCAATAAAGGGGCCTTGGAAAATCTCAAGGCTTCAATGGAAGGAATAACATCGAATACAAAGTCTCCCTCTTCTTCCAAGCAAACACAAGACGAAATGTCGCCTGGAACTGCGGTTGTGATAACAATTGGAGTCATAGCGTTCGTTGCCATGCTGATCGTTGTGGTTGTTGTTGCAACGCGTCGACGAAAAAGTCGTCGTGGCGGGAAAGACACCACCCTAAGTCCACTCCTTTCTTCATCATCTAATTACCAGGCTGTGGGAAATGTTCAGCACGAATAGATTTTAGACTCAAAGCCGTATCGGCAATGCATAGGCGAGAAGTTAATCTCGAAGGTTTTTGCTAGCTTTATGCTCGTTCAAACTCAACACTTTGTCATAATAATTTTATAATTTATATCTATATATGTATTGCATGCCTTTAATTTGATATAATTTATTTATTTTTATCTTGGTGGACTATTTTATGGAATCATTGAATTCTGTTTAGTCCTGCCTTGATGCATTAGATTTATATAAAATTTATTAAATGTAATGTATTAGAAACTTGATTAAATAAATAAATAAAAAAAATTCATTTCCATTAGCATTTCTCCCCAACTGTTCAAATACTAGCGTGGCATGATCAGCTATGTTTTCAATTTGGAGACGTGTCAGCGAAAACTATCTTGTCAAGGAAAACTTTGTCATGTAGATGAAGTGTAATTGTCAGACAGGAACGTTACTTTAAGTTATGTTAATGATTATCTGCATGGGGAGAAACGCTTATTTCACGGTTAGGGCGTTCGGCCCCCTACGGGAAGGGAGTGAAATAGTAAAAGGGTATCCCAGTCTCCCTCCACTTCAAAATACTAAACTAAGCGTTTTAACTCCCTCCAAAAGCAGCTTTTATCAGCAAATATTAGCGAATTGTACAAAGTCCCCGGCTTTCAGAGTCATCAAACATGCATAGAAGCTGAAAGACCGAAATGGCTACTGGGTACATAATTGGATTTTTATATGTTAAGAAGTTTATGAATGTGTTGCTTAATTGCGTTCATCTGGAATACCAGAATATGTCTGCAGTCGCTGTTTGCACGTTCACATACATACCTTTCTTTAAATCATTTAATCAACAGATTCCTCAATGTCTTTTTCAGCCCAGACTTCTAGAGTCAAAATTCGTGCAATTGGCTTTAAGCGATCCGTTATTCAGTTGAAACTGATGAATACTTTATCAACGTGCACATTAACTTCAAATAACTTTAATTTATCTAAAAGTGGTTTACTTAATGTTTGTTTGATTACATGCAAACTTATGATTTTAAATAATAAACTATTTTGTGAGTTGCTTGTCATTGTAGACTATGTAGTGAAATTTGATTTGATTTGATTTGATTTGATTAAATTTGATTAAATTTGATTAAATTTGATTTGATTTGATTTGATTTGATTTGATTTGATTTGATTTGATTTGATTTGATTTGATTTGATTTGATTTGATTTGATTTGATTTGATTTGATTTGATTTGATTTGATTTGATTTGATTTGATTTGATTTGATTTGATTTGATTTGATTTGATTTGATTTGATTTGATTTGATTTGATTTGATTTGATTTGATTTGATTTGATTTGATTTGATTTGATTTGATTTGATTTGATTTGATTTGATTTGATTTGATTTGATTTGATTTGATTTGATTTGATTTGATTTGATTTGATTTGATTTGATTTGATTTGATTTGATTTGATTTGATTTGATTTGATTTGATTTGATTTGATTTGATTTGATTTGATTTGATTTGATTTGATTTGATTTGATTTGATTTGATTTGATTTGATTTGATTTGATTTGATTTGATTTGATTTGATTTGATTTGATTTGATTTGATTTGATTTGATTTGATCGATTTGATTTCCTTTGATACATATATGTGTGTATGCGTGTGGTTTCAGCACGAGAAATAAAAAAAATTTACATAAAAAACAAAAGTTTTCCAATAAAAACTGAAACACTGAATTTAACTGATACTAATCTTTGTCATTGCTATTTCAGTATAGAAACCGGTATTAGTAGTATTATGTTTACAATAAATAACTTCCTGCAAGACATAGTCACGACATCCTTGAAACAACTGCGCAATTCTACATCTACCTGTAAAACTAAATTTGCTAATGTTATAATTGGCATCTCTAGTTGGCCAAGCGCCACACCGAACGTTGTCACATGTAGTGGTGGTGGTAGTTGAACGACATGAACACTTCTCTGATGTATAATATCTCAACCCCAACAGTGCCGTCCTCCGTCAATTGTACCTTCGAACTTGCCCAACAAGATTTACATGATCTTTACGGCTTTTTCGTGCTTCTTGCTGTAATTATGTCTCTTCTGACCCTACCAACAGTTCTGCTGAATGCTTTAGTGATAGTTAGTATATGCAAGACTCCATCACTACATTCTCCTTCAAATGTTCTTCTTTGTGGTTTGGCTCTCACTGATCTTGGAGCAGGAGCTGTGGCGATGCCAGCCATGACCCTTGGATGCATTGCTCGGGCTGCAAATCTTCCCGGACTATGGTGTGACTTGAGGCTGATGAATAGATTAATAGTTCCGCCTTTCTCTGGAGTTTCATTTGTGATAATGACTTTGGTAAGCTTCGATAGAATGCTTGCCTTGCAACTCCATATGCGTTATTCGTCAATTGTAACCATCCGTGGATATGTGACAGCACTAATCATCTTCTGGACCGTAGGCTTCATCATTTCTTCGTCCAACTTTTGGTACCAAGAGCTAATAGATTGGTCCGCCGTAGTAATTTTCGCATTATGCCTGACAATATGTTCCTTTAACAATGCTATAATTTTTCGGACTCTAAATCGTCATCGAGAAGATATTCTACGCCAACAGCAACAGGTGCAGATAAACCAGAACACTGACAATGTCATGGCTCAGAGAAGGAAAATTTCCAGCACTATGCTTTGGGTGTATTTGTTATTTCTTCTGTGCTATCTACCATTTTTGGGAGCAAGAATTCTTCGAAACTTCAAAGGAAATAGCACCACGACATTGTACTTGGCATTCATGATTCCCTATGCAGTGATGTACATAAACTCCTTTCTGAACCCCATTCTTTATTGCGCTAAGATGCGTTCAATACGAAAAGCCATGTTCTCCTGCATTCCAGAAAATGTACGTTCCCATTTATGGTGCCAGTAGCATCCCGCAATTTAAGTTAGGGTACTTTATATACGACATTGGTAAATGACTAAAAAAATACATCATCGGCAATCCAGTACTTCAAGGAGGTATCAATGACCAGCTGCTCGTTTGTCACTGCTAAAAATATCCCTGAAAAAAGGCTCTTAGATTTTGCTCAGTACCCTTAAACAACGTCATCAGCATGAATAGTTTATTATTATCAGATGAATATCTTTGGACCTGTTTACATGTGTTACAAGAGAACAAATCGATAATTAATCGATATTCATAAGTAATTAGTTTATGTGCATGCAAAGATATAAAGTTGACAGTTAAGAAGATATTTTTAAAGCTATGAGAAACTCAACTAACATTTAGGAAGATTAGTAATTAATCTTCAAAGATTAACTGATATGGGACTAGCAATCTGATTATCCTTTAAATGATAACTGGAAAAGAACCTTGAGGTAGACTTTCTGTCTCTTGTTGGAAATAAGATTAGTTCTTGGTGCATGCAACTAACCTCATAGGATAGTCCCACCTATTTTTGCATATACACCTGGCTACGCCCTAGTCAAGTTGTAACCTAGATTTCTTTCTGGTTTTAATCTATCTTTCAAATATCTTTAGACTAGTTGGAAACCCTTCACTTTTGTCACTGATTTCTATAATTTGTATTCTTTGATTTAACTCTTCTTTATATGTAATTCTTGATTTAGACTCAGAATACTTGCTTGAGTCTTTGGCTCATTAAGATATATTTTCCTAGTTTCAACCAATCAGAAGTTGCCAATAGTTGACAATATTGTATGATTGACATTGTGACAAATAACTAGTATAAATAGAGAATAGCTAGAGTTAGTTAGTTAGTTGTTAGTTGGAAGTTGATTTAACTCAACCAATAAAGGCTCGAACGGTACCAGCTTTGCCAAGAGGTGTTCTCTAACACATGGAAGTACCGTCACCTTCCTAGAAGAGCATCCTTGAAGGGCAGCCGCCCTAGGCCTTCTTTGTTGTATCAGTTTGTATTAGGGCTATCCTATGGCCGGTCTTCTGGACCAGTCTCTATTAGGGCAAAACTAGGCCTCCTCTTTTGTACCAATTTGTATTAACGCCTGTTTACATAATAAAAGCGTCACTCATTGTTTCCCCGGAGCCTGGTCTTGAATTGCTTTGTGCGTCGTGATCATGCATTCAGCCAGAACATCGAAATTAAGGTAGTTCCGGACCCTTGCTACTGCGCATTTCCCGCGCGCATTCGAGCGCGCGCACTTTTATTAGAGAGCATTGGTATTACCGTGGGGAGTCTGGGCACTAGTAAGCGAGCGATTGAAAACGTAGAAACTCAAACTTTAGTAGAGAAAAATTATATTTTGTCATCCAAATATCGGAAAAACTTTAATCAAAAAATCTTGTACACTATGTAATGTAGGTATTTAACTTGAAACTTTTAAATTTAGTTAATCTTATCCGTCGAAAAAGCCGTCGAGAAAATCGCTAAAATGGGTGATATTTGGTGTTCGTTTTTGGTGTGTTTTCTCTTTTGTGCTTTTCTAACTCTTAAAATAATACGGTGACCCCATGTTTTTTTCTTTTAATTCAAGAATGTACTTATCATTTTTTTGATTTAAAAAATAAAAATATAACTTCATTGATTGGATTGTCGTAAATTTTCCACATTTTTACAGTCCGTACACGATTTTGAGCGCGTAATTGGGTATAGGAATTTGATTCTAGAATGCCCTTTTAATCATGTTTGTAACTCATCAAACAATACATACGATTACAACTGCTAGATAAACCTCACATCTATCTTTTGAGACGGTCAAGGCGTTTCTCGGAAAAATTTTGTTCGCATTCTTCAGACCATATGGATTACGTACATTTTGCAAAAAATCGCGGAAAATCATTGAAAATACCACCTTTTATGACATCTTATAGCTCAGAAACCAATACGGTGACCCCCTCTTTTTTTCTCGGTTTTTGAATTGCCAAACAATTATCTTTAAATGACAGGATTTTAAAGGAAATCCATTGATGAAATCTAAGACTCCGGAACTACCTTAAAGTGAGCTATGATAATTGATGGTGGTCGAAATATAAAATACAATCTTACCTAAATTTCTGCTCGTTTTAACTTTTATACTAAAATTGTATGCCCAGATCAATATTTTTGATTAATGAATAGTAACACCACCGGATAGCTATATTAATGGCTCGGGTGAATCAAGGAAAAACACAAGAAAAAACCCAAATTATGCTACACTACTTCATAAAAATTCAATTCCAAACAATTACATTTTGTCAGAATTTTCTAAATATCCCTGGAGGTTCTAAATATCTCCAAAAATATCTGGATATTATTATCTAAGCCTACAAGGGGCTATCCCCAGGCCTATTCCGGGCCGTAAAATCGCCTAAAATCGCCCTAAATCGCCTTAAGTTTTGAGCATCTATGGGAATAATTTTGCTTAAATCGCCTAAAATCGCCTACGATCGCCCAAAATTACGGCGATTTTAGGGCCCGGAGTAGGCCTCATCCCCAAAGCTATCTCATTGGCCATATCGAGAATAGAGGCAAGGTAATCTCTTTTAGTTCCACAGGACAGTAAACAAATTACCATCAATTTTCAGATATTCTGAGATATTCTGAGATATTCTAGCTAATTTGTTGAGCTTGTGGGATATAGCAACGGTAGGGAAGTCAGGCCTATCCCAGGTCCTTAAGTCGCCGTTTTTTACTGCAACTTAATGCAATTTAGGGCGTTCTAAGGTGTTTTAAGAGAATAAGGAGAAATTTGTGTAATTTTTTACTGCGGTTTTCGGTATTCTGCGAACTCTGACTTTCAAACGCCAACCGCTAATTTGCGTTTTTGTTTCTGTCAATCAAAAGTAAATATCACCAATATAATACGAAGAACGTTTAATACCAAAATGATAATATAGGTAATATATACTCTCTAAAGATCATATTTGGTCATTTGGTAGGATTTTAGGAACTTTTAGTATTGATTTTTCGATGTTTTGTTGAGGTGGGCGGAAGCGAATAACCAAATTCCAACGGACTGTTTGAAGGTCAGAGTTCGCAGAATATCGAAAACCGCAGTAAGGCGTTTTACAGCGTTTTACGGCGTTTTAAGTAAGAATGATCACGAGTGTTCCATGGGATATAGAGTCCCGAGCATTAGATAAAAGGCCACGAGGGCGCAGCTCACTGACTTCTATTTGTGTTGCCATAGCGACGGTAAACAAAGATGGCTGAAATCAATTTTTCTAAAATATCTCTCGAACTCGAGCAGCTCTAGACAAGAAACTATATGGGCAACAAACACTATATATACACTATATACTATACACTAAGGCAAAGAAATTAACATACAATTCAAAAAAAAATTCATCATGCTGTTTTTGAATAATTCGCGAAAACATAAATAATGTGAATTTGCCAATTTCCGGTCCTTTATTCCAAATCACTTCAATCAAAGAGTTTTAATTCTATGTTATCTACTTTACCTTGGTATGTACTTTGTTACATAGTATTTAGGTGCCTGGAATTCTTTGAAATCAAGAGATATTTCAGAAAACTGATTTCAGCCTTATTTTTATATCGTTGCCATGGTAACACCAATTACACTGAAACTGACAAAAACAAAACCTTGGAGTCATTTATTTTTATCTACTGACAGGAAAATTGTTGTGATTGAACTAGGGTAAGCTTATCACTTAATAAGCTAATCAATAAATTTCATTTTTTGAATTGTTTGTAATTTATTCAAAAACGGCTTGATAAATGTTTTTGAATTGTACCTTTATTTCTTTGCCTTAGTGTGTAGTTTGTTGCCTATGTAGTCCCTTGTCTAGAGCTGCTCGAGTTCGAGAGATATTTTAGAAAAATTGATTTCAGCCATCTTTGTTTACCGTCGCTATGGCAACACAATTACAATTACAATTTTATTTGAGTATCACCAAATTTTACATGGTATTACTTGGTATATACTAGTCTTTACACGAATATAGTGTAGTAAAAATCTAGTTATATAAAGGATTATATATATAACAGTAACAATTTGAAAAATACGTATATATATAAATATAATTAAAATATAGATACTGTATAGTACTGTATAGTATAATATAATATATAATATAGTATAACATTTTATAGCATGATATACATTCATTTGTAAAGAATATACTTGAAATATTGATAAGTATGAAATTATGTATAATAATAATCAAGATTTATTTGTGTTGTTTCTCTTTTCCATAGAATTATGTATAAATGAAGCAACAGATGTACAGATGAATGGATCAATACTGTTAAAAAGAAACATGATTTGTTTTGTCTTATCAAATTCAGGGAAATGATGATATTTTGCAGTTATTTTGTTAAATAAATTTGTTCTTTCAGTTTTGTAGAAGTTACAATCTAAGATAAAGTGCATTTCGTTTTCTATTTTGTTTTCTTTGCAGATATTACAAAATCTTAAATGTTCTGGTATTTTGGGGGAAGTGTGTCTGCCTGTTTCTATTCTTAAGTTGTGATTTCCTAATCTCAATTTCGAAATTGCTCTTTTATGATTAATATTTTTAATTTGATCTAGACTTTCAGACTGTTTAGTGTCCAGTTTTTGAAAATTGAGTAAAAATTTAAGTTTTTGTTTGATTGGATCAAGCTTTTCTGATGAGTTTCAAGATTTATTTTTAAATTTTGCTTTAGATTTGAAAGAATATTTTTCAAATTTAATTTGTTATTAAGTAGGGACTTGAAATTTAATTGGTATTTACTGCATATGGAGTTAACTTTTTGTAGTAAGCTTGGATAATCATCATTTGTTAACACAAATAGAAGTGAAATAGACAAAAATCAAAACTTTGATTCAAGTCCAATAACCGTGGTGTAAAAACCGTTTTGGTTGGTCAAGAGTAAGTTGCTCCATTCGTGAAGTGAAAAATGGAAGCACTGTCAATAAATAACTAGCTATATCAAGCCACCTATAAGGCAACTTATTAAAAGAACTGAATTAACTGAAATTAACCTAAAGGACTACTTTAGGCTACATTGAGTATTTTAAGGCATTTTAAGGCCTTTTAAGCTAGGCAACTTATGGTCGTGGAGTAGGCCTGAAGTCGGAACCATGAATTGATCTTTTTTTGGTACACGCTGGTGTTAATCAAGTGACATTTACTAGTTTGTACCACAAGTATGTAAGTAATAAAACCATTACAACATATTGTCTTCATAGACTTCAAATTTATGTATGGAAATAGTTACATAATATTTCGAGGGAAGTTTTTCGAGATAAGAGTTTTTTTGTAGAATTTCGAGAAATTTAGACCATTTTATGAGATATCTGTATATACGCCTAGCCCCTGGTAGGCAAAGACTGAAGGACTATCTTTCGCCCCATTTAGTACAGTGACCCTCTACTTGAATCACTTTCAAACCGCTGACTGGTGCCGTTTTATTTGGTAACTGAACTAACTATTTAATGCAGCATACATTGAATATGAGCGTCACTCACTCTATTTTTTATATGAAGAAATGATGTTTATTTAGAGTACATAGGTCGAACGACTCCCGTCTTCGGAGAACTATTTTTCAGTTTGCGCGAGGTGACAACTAAAATAAGCAGGCTTTGCGTGACGTCGCACTTGTTTGATGAAGAGAGAAAAACCACAGACTAACCGCAGTTTGGAATAACTTTGGTCACTGTCGTGACGGTTTAATTAAAGTTTAACTCTTAAAATTCACTGTGTAATTGTACAACTTTCAATTCTCTTCATCAAAGGTGGGGGAAAAACCCGCGCCCACATGAAGAGGACTAAAAAAGGATGGAGTAAGGGGAAGGCGGTAGGAAAAAAGTCGAGTTCGTGTTCTTCTTTTACTGTTGATACAACTGAGCGACGAAGTATTGCGAATGAGGGCTTGAAGCGACGCAGCAACCTTAATTCGCGTATAAGTCACATGTCACAGATAAAACTTCACAAAGAACACGCGACTCATCCCGCCAATACCGCAAACCACGCCTTAGCCCATCCTGTGACAATGATGATCACTTACAAAGTTAATGAGATAACAAAATGTTGGCGCTTCATAAAAATTCCATTATACTTGTCGTATAATGCCTGTTTTATGACGATGATCTAAACCGTCCAGTTTATATAAGATATATTTGAAGACCTCGTAGAAACTTCCAAACTGATACTACTTATTTTTTTTATTTATACTTATTACTTTTGTAATTACTCTAATTTTCGGCTCTGTTTTCTACGAGCTTTTCCTTGTTGTCCTGACGGCATGAATGAAATTAAGGAATAAAGCAGAGAATCTAAGGGTCATCCTTCTGTTCAGGGCACCCCTTCTAGGATGGTGACCATTATAACTGTATATCAATGTTTACAATTTGACTAATCCGATTCAAAGGTAAATTCCTTTAGAAATCGAAGCTTTTCCATCTTCTGTTTGACTCTCTGCTTCTGCTCGTCAGTCCACACCACGTTATGCCTTGTATGAGAGGGCTTTTTGTAGACTAATTTCGAACAGTCTTCCAAGTACTTTGTAGTGCAAGCTAAATCAAGAAACTTACAGATTTTCTTTAATATTTCTTTGGGTCTTTTAACTATGTCTATACTCCGGATTTCTAGTACACTTTCGCCATACTTGTTAGCCAGATATCGATTTCTTGAGGCTAAATCGAAGTATTTTGATATTTCTGTTTCCAGTGCGTCGCTATCATTTAACTGATCATGAAAAAAAGAAAAAAGAAAAAAAGAAAAAAAGAAAGAAGACATATTAAAACTGATTATATTAATAGTAAATTTCACGCTTCTGGTATTTGAGCTTTAATTTACAACGAGTTTAACTTACAAGTGCCTATACTAATACACAATACTTGTAAAAGAGTAATCTTGTGATAAAAGGCAAAGGTTTGACAGGTTTGCGTTTAATCTACCTATATAGTCTTGCCATTACAAGTTAGAACATTTCATATTCTGTCTAAAATGGTTATTACATCGGTGAAGAGAGAGAGAGAGAGAGAGAGAGAGAGAGAGAGAGAGAGAGAGAGAGAGAGAGAGAGGGAGGGAGGGAGGGAGAGAGAGAGAGAAAGATTACACATATTTACGTTTACATACGAGTAATTTATTGGTCAAGGTAAAACGTAGTTTCTTGGTTCGTAGCAACATAGTAGCAATGTTGTCGTAAGGATTTCTCATAACATGAAGAAACTTGAAGGGAACATCGACGGTCTTCATAATGCCATTAAAGAGTTGAAAACCTCCATGTGTACTCAACCACCGTGTAGTTTTCCCTCCATGCTTAGCCCCAACAACCTAAAAGAGTATTTGATGTAATAAGATAAGAAAAGGTAAGGGATGAACAGTACAATTAAAGCACCACGCTGGAGTTTATATATTCTGTTATATATATATTTTGTTTTTCTTTATCCACGTCTACTTCAAGATACTAAGAATAATGCAATTTATTTTACTTCAAAAGCGAATCAGGGGCTCTTCCATAAAGCAGCCCTTTGCCTCCTTTCTTCTTCTTTTCGTTCTCCTACAATAACTGCAGTGGTACCTATATTGAGCGAACTCACTTATGAAGAAGACGCCCTTTGGCAAGCGGGCAGAAGCTCAGGTCTTGGAGAACATTTCTTGGCATATTTACTGTAAATTACACCTCTACTTAGCAGACACCTCTGTTAAGCTGACACCAGACAAGGTCCCAAAGGTATATTCCAGCAAGATGGGGCAGAAGCTTCAACATATAGACACAGTAAATCATTCAAAGTTCGCAAACATGTATTGGTCTCGTTATTCTCTATACTTTAATTTGCTGGGAGTGAGTACTTAATCCAAACCAAAATGTTTACTTTGGCTTAAGCCCAGTCTCCTATCTCACTAGGTCGCCATCTTTAAGTGGGCGTAGATCAGAAAAAAATCACCCAGCGTACCGGTGAGGAGTAATGAAGAAAAAAGAGAACGCGTGTGGCGTACAAATTTAGAATACACGAAATTGATCAGAACAATACATATTTAAATTCTTCAAGACCTTATAAACGTAGAACATATGAAACGTTCCTACTCACAGAAAGAGCCACACATAGGATCTGACTGATCTGGTTATTATCAGCTCTGGTAAGAATAATTTCTCGTCTTCGTCTTTCCTTCGAATTGCCTTCTGCCATTTGTCTGCCTTCTCAGCATACTAGGTACATACTAGGTACATACTAGGTACATACTAGGTACATACTAGGTACATACTAGGTACATACTAGGTACATACTAGGTACATACTAGGTACATACTAGGTACATATATACTAGGTACATACTAGGTACATACTAGGTACATACTAGGTACATACTAGGTACATACTAGGTACATACTAGGTACATACTAGGTACATACTAGGTACATACTAGGTACATACTAGGTACATACTAGGTACATACTAGGTACATACTAGGCACCGTATATCATGTGTGTGACATTGACCTTAATAGTTTCACTTAGGATTTGTCTCGTCTACAAGTATTAAACAATCCCGGGAGGGGGGGGGGGGGGGGGAGGTACTCAACCCCATTTTGGATAGGGGTGTGCCGCCGGAGTTCTAGAAACCTGACCCTGTTTAAGACACTCGAAAGTGAAAAAATTGTACCCTGTTGAAGACAAAAGAGAAGAAAATCGACCCTAGCCTCGTCATTCGATTCCGATCCGTTGCATATGATTAGACAAAAAACGGCTGAGGAAGCGCTTTTTTTTGTTTATTTTGAATAGAGTACCCTATCTAAGACACAAAAAGATGATATGGCTTGGGATCTCGTCAAAATTATAGATCCTGTTCAAGACAATTTTGGGTAAAACGTATACCCTGTTCAAGACAGCAGGGCCAAAAACCGTACCCTATTCAGCGGCACATACCCGTATAGCAAATATATGGGAGTACCTCCCCCCCCCCCCCCCCCCCGTAAACAATCTGCCTTCCGATCTTTCTTCCGTCAATAGTTGATGCATACTGCATATTGCATTTATTTTAAACCATCTAAAAAGTCTTCAATTAACAGGAAAATCCGTGTGCTTATAGTGTATTAATCAGGTACAGTCCTCAGGAAAAATATAGAAAAAATATCAAGCAGTTTTTAAATGATCGCATGTTTTGCGAAAGTGCCCGAAAAACCGGAGAAAATGTAAACATTGAGCCTTCAGCTTCATTCACATATCATTCGCTTTGGCAAAATCGCGTTGCTGTATATCATTCCAGTTTTTCCATGAAGTACTAGGGGGATATGAGAATAAAATGAGCCATTTTTGGGGTAAATAAATATCCAAGAAGCAGTATTCTTGGTGGGCGCTCACGTAATCGAAAATTTCTGGTCCTTTTCTAGAGCTCAAAATATAATTTGAATTCTAGCATTAAATAGAGCACCTAAAACTCTGTAGAACTGCAAAGGTTCAAGCTAATATGGGTTTTCGTTAAAATGATATGAGCGATTGAATATGCCAATATTTTAGTAAGAATGTATGGAGCCGCCATGCTTGTGCACAGAAGTTGTACACCAGCATGGCGGACAGCTATCAAATGATCATGATCAAATGTCAAAATCAGTAAAAACTACATTTGATTTTCTGATTTTAAGCCAGATCTTTTGCAAATCTTACTAAGAATAATAAGATCCACACAATATTTCGATTCTTAGGCGGTTTGATTAGTTTTAAGCTATTTGAAAGGCCGTGACTGATGCTGCGTGACACATTTTTGATTACGAATAACCGACAATAACTCGACGTAAAAAACACAGAAGCATCCAAAATTTTTATGAGAGACTTCTTTGAAGTTCCTTAGTAGGATAATGGACTTTTTGACTTTTCTTGGTGTTTTTTTGAATGTTTTTGGTCAACGATGACGTCACGCGCCCACCAAGAATAAAATTTGCCAAGGGGAGTGTGGTCTTCGATTTTTGCTTAAATTATACCCTTAATTTAAAGGACCTAGAATATCTCCAAATCCGTCTTGTAGATTTTGGTGAGACTTCCTTCAGAGGAAGGCAAACATCCAAGGTATAAGTAACATTGAGCACTTCCTTAGCAAGTACATTGGAGAGCCAGAATTCGACCCAAAGCTAAAACACATTTGACGTCAGGTCATATTATCACATGATATTCCGTCCGATCTCCCCAAAACATATTCAATATTGTTTTTTCAGTCTATATGTAACTAATGTGTTATAATGGATTTGAAATTGAAGTCAATCTATTTAGGCATGAGAGTTTCAAAGTTGGAAGATGTTCATGCAAAAATATTGGGTCGAGCCACTTTAAGGTTCATGCAACCGGCCCCTTGCCCCTATCTATATAGCTGTATATAGGGAAAATAGTTTTGTTTTCAAGTAGACCTTGATGTTTCCCCAAATGTGACTTCAAAACAGCCAGTTGGAGCCACTCTTCGTTATTTTAGAATCACATTTTTACCTTTAAAGTGTCTTGAAATTTCCCTTGAAATTGTCCAGATACGGAGTATAAGAACAAATGTTTTATAAGCAGTGATCTATACCCCAGCTCGCGCTCACCGTGCGCGTTATATAACACGGACGTCACACGTACGTTTTCGTTCATCCGTTCGCCGTCATAGATGAGGTTGCTGTTCTTGGTAGAAGATGAAAAAGCCTTAACTGACCTTCTACTTAACGAAAACGGACACATCATCTATGATGGCGTACGGATGAAGAAGAACGTACACTGCGGTGGCGTCCGTGTTGACAAAAACGTCTCCTGCTTAAGATCCCTATTATAAAATACACACCTTCAAAGTATCTTGAACTCTTCCTTGAAATTGTCCCGACACAAAGTAATTGAACAATAGGTTACTACCAGGCATTCTATAGCCTTTTTCAGCCTCCAATCGCGAGTTCTTGTACAACTGGTCGAACAAGAAATACTTGTTTCGATTACTCTGTTCCCAGTTTTTCCACCTGCCAATCAGGTCAAACTCATTAGCGATGATAGCGTTGGGATGAGCGTCGATCAGGGTGCTTACGAGTGTATGACCACTACGAGGGTATCCTATGAACAGCACAAAGGTTTGGACTTGATCGTATTCCTCGTGGCTTGCAAGTGGCTTCCCAGTGATGACGGAGATTTTGCCAGGATATTGAAAACCATCTAGAATAAAAAACAATTTTTTATTTAAGTTAGATTCCCACTACTGATGACTTTACCTGGGAGGAGGAAATCTTAATTGACATCATGATTAATCCAAAAACCAGAGCCATCCGACAGTTTAAAATAAAGAAGGCAGAGTATGCATGATTCCGAGAAAGCTAATCATGATCGCATTCAAAATCCAAATTTTGGGTTATTGAACGACGAGAGATGTCAATACAATATTTCGACTTTATTCCAAAGTCATACTGATCAACGCCGTCGCACGCGAATTTTGAGATCGTGGACACCAATGACCACTGGTCCCAATTGGCTCCTTGAGGCCTATTATATCAAGAATCTAAATCCTACAATTAATGAAGGCCTTAAAAAACTCATTAATAATTCATAAGGCAAACACAATGAAAATCGCCACCGTGACGAGTGTCTTTATATCTGATAAAGATTCGGCCTAATTTGCATCAACTTTAACCTCGATTTTCTCCAAGATAAATGAAGATATTTTTGATTTTCTTTTAGAGAATAACTCTAATATGTGTTGGAGTTTTTTAAGCCGTATAAAGAACTCGAGATCGTGTTTTATCGGTATAAAGATCCTCGCCTACGGCTCGGATCTTTATATCCGATAAAACACTCTCTCTCGTTCTTTATACTATACTTAAAAGCCTCTAAGGAATTAGAATTGTTCTAAGTACTTTGTTATTTTTAGCCATCTCTTGGTATATAAACCGCAACTTGTAATCATCCCAATGACATGATTATGACTTTGGAATAAAGTCGAAATATTGTACTGACATCTCTCGTCGTTCAATAACCCAAAATTTGGATTTTGAATGCGATGATAAGCTTTCTCGGAATCACACTCTACCTTCTATCATGATTAAATGTTTTAGTACTGATGTTTATCAATTTTGCTATGCATTCAGACTGTAACATATTAACCTATGGATAACAAATTAAAAAAATAAAATGTGCAAAAACTCTGTTTTGAAACAAAGTTTCTTTTGTACTTAAAAAGCCAATCATATCATCAGCGCTTGCGATTCAGTATTCGACATTGACGGACTCAATGTAGATGTTCGTGTTTAATTGCCAATGATTGGTCGCTGAGCATTTCACGGGGGAGCGCGGAAAGAGGGGGGCCTAGGGGGGTTACGAATCCCGCAATCCCGCATGAAAAATTCGAAAATACCGCTCACCACACGAAAAATTCGAAATACCACTCCCACGGGACCTCACGCGCAGAAACATGAATCACAGAAACATGAAATTTTCTATCGAGCGCCGGAAGCAAAATCCCGCATCTCGCAGGGCTCAAAAATACCGCATTACCGCAATTTCAAATCGTTTTTCCCGTAATACCGCAGTTCAAAGAAGAAAATACCGCACGCATACCGCAGGGTTTGAGAATCCCGCAATACCACAATTTTTTCTAAAATACCGCAATACCGCACAAAGAAATGGTCAATCCAGCAAACCCCTAGGACCCCCACCGGAAAGTTTGAATCTCGAAGACTCAAATTCAAATTCAACCCCTCACATCACAAATTTGTCATTCGTACTCGATCTAAGAATGATCGCAGAAACATATTTTGCTCGAGACTGGCTTCCATCCAAAGTCAATCATTCGCCACTAACTTGTACCAGATAATTTGCTACTGTAGATCTAATTACCGAAAAAATATATCTAAACACCAAACAGAGACTGATCACATACAAAACCATGCAAACTTCATATTCGAAGTTTATTCCCATTGTGAATTCAAATCACAGACAAGAAAATAGGTAACAGGCTCAAAATATTCGCCCCATGTAACAGTGTAAGGGAATCCGGAATCCACGAAAAATTTGACAATCCGGAATCCGGAATTTTTTGATATCCGGAATCTAGCACTTGGAATCCGGAATCCAGTCCTTGGAATCCGGAATCCAGTCCTTAGAATCCGGAATGCAGCCCTTGGAATCCAGAATCTGGCCATTTGAATCCACAAGACAGCTCTAGGAATCCGGAATCTGCATCATTCCGGATTGCCTTATACAAATATTGGTAAGAGGTTTTTTGAGGCCATAATCTGTGCCACTTTCTTTAATTCATTTTTGCTCTTTTCTAAGTAAATGTTACGTGGCTCGCAATTTCAAATTTGCCGCCTCATTATCGAGGCAATCCGATCCAGGGCAGCAACTGAATTTGTATATCGTTTTTTCCAATCATTCTGCCCAATGTAAACCTTTTGTTACGGTAAGAATTTGCTTACTATAGAGATCTTGTTTCTCTTTTCACTGTTGTACAACTACTGTACTAACTTGGGGTAATAGACCATTTCACGGTTGTCGTGGGTCAACCTCAGCCTCGACACCGTGTAGTATATTCTTTAGAATTTGACTACAGCCCGTGGAATTTTAAAATGTTTCGATTGTTTGTTGATGTGTGCATTCCTTACATTACCATGGGCTGCAGTCAATTTCTAAAGAATATATTACACACCGTCGAGGCTGAGGTTGAGCCACGACAACCGTGAAATGGTCTATTAGCAATACGATCTGGTAGAACCACTACATTCGGCTAGGGCCCGTACAAACACTCTTACGAGAAGTACGAGACTAGAGTAACGAGGCACAGAGATGACTATTAATCTTCTTTAACTACTGAGTAGTAACCTTCAGCACTAGACTGTGAGTCTCCTTACTAAATTTTACAATTCCAGTTATACTATTTCATTAGTTTTATATTTCATCACTCAACACTTTCTCAATCAATTAACAAGAAACAAGAAATCCCATTCACAAAGCATAACATTGTCTAGCAAATCACGTTTGACTTAGATACCGGTAAGTCTCTAAAGATGAGATAACGTAAAGGGAGAATTATTGGTTAATACGAGAAGATTAAGGAATAAGTGAAACTTCTAGTACTGGTCATAACACTTGGAATCAGAAGTCAAAACAGTCATGGCTATCAGTACTAGAATATTAATAGCTTGTAACAGGTGCATCACGCCGGAACTCTAACCTGCCCATTGTGTGGCTGTTCATCACCTGCCACTCAATGAATAATTTATTTGCCAATATTTCTAGTTTTGCCAATTCAGTAAAGAATAACATATTTTGCCTAAATGAAATTTAACTTAATTTCCTCCCGTTACACTTTTTCTTAAAGAAATTAAAAGAAATTAAAGTTAAAGAAAAACAATAACTTACCAAGAGGCGGCTTCACAAGCTTCTTCGTCTCTCGAAACTGGGAGTCATTGTGCCAGAGAAAAATTAAAATAGCTCCAACTACAAAACTAGCAAAAAGTGATTTTCTAAGTTTATTATAAACTCTGAACTCTCGAAAAGTCTTCATTGGCTAGATAACAAATCTAGTTCCAGTTGGATCGTTGATGCCTGGTGACTTTGAACACTTATACTTAGATAAGACAGATGTATGTGATCAATTCAGGTAATGTTAATATATACTTAAAAGATGTTTATTTTAAAAACTCGTTTACTGCTATTAAAAGGGGCCTGATATGTTTGGGAGAGGTTGGGGGCGAAATGTTTTGTTTCATTTAATTACCATTCCAATATGATTTACATTGAAGTTTTTTTTTGATGGATTTCTTTCTTTTTCTTTGTTTTGTTCGTCGTTTATTTTTGTTTGTCTTTGCCAGTTTTTGTTTGTTTGTGCCAATTCCTTTTTCTCGATCTTTCTTCCTTTCTTTTTTTCGTTCATTCGTTGTATATTTTCCCCCTTTTATTTGGTCTGAAATGGTTGGACGCCGTTAAAGCATTTTTGATCACGGACGATTTACAGGGGACATACATTCGATCACCAGTTTTTTTTATTCAGTAAATATCGAAAAATGTAAATACATATTTTATATTACTTATCAAAGTTCTAGTTTAGTTAGGTCATGTTTTATTTAAATTTTCGAGATAAAGGTGATTTTGGCCGAGAAAATCAAAGTTAAAGCTGTGCCGAATCAGAACGAATCTTTTGCTGATTTAAAAACTCGGTTATGATTTTCTATTGTTTTTCATGAATTATTAATGAGTATTACTAGTATTCATTTCTGTACTGGGCCGCTTTTTTCGCAGTAGGATTCGTTCTCACACAGAGTTAAAACGTTACTGATAAGGACGATTAACACTACATAACTTTTTCGCATTCAACTTGCTTACAACACACATACAACTCGAATTGCGTCGTCTAATTAAAAGTCAGGTCCACAACTTGCCTAAAACCTAAAATTCGAGTTGTATGTATATTGTAAGCAAGTTGTATGCGACAAAGTTGTGTAGTGTAAATTGGCCTATACATCAACACCGACCTGCTAATAGTATTAAAATGTTTAATTAGTGTCTTTTATTCTATTATTATTACTGTTAAAGCAGTTACATCCACACAAATATATTTTACTAAAAATACAGTGAAACTCAGATATAAAGAACCCCGATACAACGTTACGTTAATCCCGCCATAACGAACCATTTTTCCGTACCATCAAGCAGAAGATGTATGGCCGATTCACTCTTATCACGCTGGAGTGAACTCAAAAATTATCAGATTTATCGAAAAATGGAATTCAAAATGGAATTCACCATACTGGCCGTAAATAATGAAACTGCCAAGTTTCGACATTGTTGTTAAACGAACGGAGATATGAATTTTTGAAAGTCAGCATTTTTACAGAGAAATGCATGGAACGCATCACACGAACTTTTTCTTTCAAAAGTTCCTCATAAATATTTAACTTTAAAAAATCCATATCTTCGTCAGTTTCAGCGCGATGTTGTTAAAATTTTGCAATTTTATTATTTTTGACACGATTTTTTCGATTTTTCGATAAATCCGATATTTTTTGATAAGAGTCAATTAAGGCAGATATAACGAACAGATTTCCCCACCTGTCCCTTGGCAGTTCGTTACATCGGAGTTACATCGTATAATAAAAACTTTGAACAGTCTAAGGTCTGATTTACACGCCACGATTTGTCGGGCCGATTAAATTAGAAATCCATTGTTTTTGCGCTCCAATTCATTTGATTTTCCTTTCAAAAAATCGGCCCGACACGAAAAACTTTGTAGCCGATTTCTGCGAATCGGGCCGATTCTTCCTTTTCCCGAACAAACCTTGTTAAAAAATCGGGCCGACAATAGTGGCGTGCACGTGTAAATCAGCCTTAAGGTCTATTGTATGGGGGTAAGAAAATAAGTAAAAAAGGAATTGGGGTGGGGGTGGGGGAAAAGGATCCTTCCCTTACCCTCTCCTCCCAAATCACCCTGTACTGGTTCACAGGTTATAATATATATGAAATTCTATGTAGATAACTCGTTTACCGGGATTCCTGCCTGGGCAGGTTCGGGAGGGTGGATGGCTTCTTTTCCATTTCGTACTTTTTTGACCACAAAATATTTTTTTAAATATTCAAGAACTCAAGTACTAGTTTTTTAAAGTCCTAGTCTTCCTCTGCTGATCAACAACATCCGGGAAACCTAGGAAACGCCATCTATAAGACACGTTTCTATGGCGACTAATTAAAGCTGAAAACTAGCGAAAAACCCAAAACCAAAAAGGTGCCAAAAATATATGTTTCTCCAAATATTCATTCATTTTTTTAGTTTTTGTATGATTTTCTAAGTAATTTCTAATTTCTTTTTGTTTGGGCTTGGAATCGTGAAAGCTCATCCTCGTTACCATTCTCTTGGGAAATGTTCTCAGGAAAACTGGCTCTTTCTTGGTGTTACAAGGCACCACAGGCATGAGGACAATAAAACATGTACAATAGCCAAAAACAAGGAACTTTGAATGAAACAATACCCTGTATATACTAAGAACTCTAACTCCGAATACAATACTATCTTGCAACACCGAGAAAGACCCGGAAAACGTTCGCGTGTTTTTGATGACGTGTCCATAAATGACTAATGTAGATTTGGAACTTGTCACTTGTCACTTGTCTTTTGAACAATAATATCGGTACCATATCTTGCGCATGCCCAACATACATTACCGCAGTAACCAATACTTGCAATTCAATTAATCCGATTCAAAGGTAAATCTCTTTAAAAACGAAAACCGTTTCATATGCTTCTTAACTCTCTGTTTCTGCTTGTTAGTCCACACCACGTTATACCTTGTATGCGAAGGCTTTTTAAAGACTATTTTCGCACAGTCTTCCAAGTACTTTGTAGTGCAAGTCAAATCAAGAAACTTACAGATTTTCTTTAATATTTCTTTGGGTCTTTTAATAACGTCTATACTCTGAATTTCTAGTAGATTTTTGCCATACTTGTTAGCCAGATATTGATTTCTTGAGGCTAAATTGAAGTATTTTAATATTTCTGCCTCCAGTGCGTCGCTATCATTTAACTGAAAAAAAAATTTGAAAGATGGTCCATTAATCGTAAACCCTCCGATTTGTGGCCGACCTGATACCCCCTGAAAACAGTTTTTCACTGCACACATACGACCTCTCTCACCACAGGAGCTGGTCCGTACTAGTGGTAAGAGCGGTAGTCAGAAGGTTCAAACCCCACTACTGACTACCGGTAACACTGACCAGCTCTTTTGGTGAGTGAGATCGTAAGTCAAAAATTTCTCATTATTGTTTACCTTAAAGTCAGGTTTCATAGTACGACGCACATTTTTACTTCTGAGTAACATAGTGGCAATGTTATCGTAAGGATTTCTCACAACGTGAAGAAACTTGAAGGGAACATCGACGGTCTTCATAATGGTCTCGATGAGTTTCATTCGATTCTTCTTAGTCATCATTTTTGTCGTTCTTCCTCCTTTTTTGAGTCCAATAACCTATAAAAGACGGAGTCAAAACAGCTCTCAGGCATACACCGCGTAGAGAGTATGGGCTCCGGGGGCTGTAATAATTCCCTCAGTATTTCAAAATTGTTTTGAAAACATGCCTATTCTGTCCTTTGAGCGACATGTACATCTATATTTCTTTATTTAGTGCCTTGGATGTTATACATTACAAGATAAATAAGATAGCACAGTGGAACCTCTGGGACACCTCTATAATACGACCACTCTTCTCCAGCCATTCGGTGTCCGTATTTCCACTGTTCTGACAAACCCATAAGGCTAACCTCAACACTTTATCTGCTTTCAAACAAACTACGCTCCGCTGCAATACCTGCTCTTTTTAAGAGTTTGACTGCTCAAATGCAAAGAGGTGACCTCCACGACTTGTGCATTGGCTACATCTGCATGAACAATTATCTATATACCTTATCAGTTCTGGCATTATTCTTATCGCCAGACTGGTATATGCCACTCAGTTCACGCCTTCGTCCGCCATTTTGAATTGGGGCAAACAAGGCAAAATTTATAGAAATCTGGATCACTTTGACTTTCCGTAACTCGGTCCAATTTTAATCGATTTTCAAAATTTTAATTTTAATGATTTACAGACATGCGTCTGCGACATGTCGGACTGGAAGTAAGACCAATACAAGTATTTTAATTGCGTTTTTCAAGTCAATCTTTTTTCGCGAATGCTCTTTATATTTACGTGCCGAACGTTTTATTTTGAAAACAAAAATCCTCCCAGTTTTTCAACTTGAAGTCTTCCATTATCCATCATGTAAACATGTACAGGCATAAATAACAAAGCAAATATCGTTTCAAAAAAATTAATTTTTAAAAAATACGATAAAAATGAGCCGAGTTATGGTAAGGCAAAGTGATCCATATTTGTATAGATTTTGGCGCGTTTGCCCCAATTCAAAATGGCGGACGAAAGCGTGAAGTGGCTTATTACAGACTGAGATAACAGCCATTTTCCGTGAAATAAAATCGAGCTTCTGACGTCTTGTGACGTCTTAGAGAACAGACGCAAATTAAAATAAAATCTAGTTACTATATATATTGTTTTATATTTTTTTCGAAACATTTTAACCAATCAGAGCGCGTGTATCATTCTGCTACGTTATCTGTGCGAGTGAAATGTAATCAAACACGATTCTCGACCAATCACCGTGCGCGTTATATAACACGGACGTCACACGTACGTTTTCGTTCATCCGTTCGCCATCATAGATGAGGTTGCTGTTCTTGGTAGAAGATGAAAAAGCCTTAACTGATCTTCTACTTAACGAAAACGGACACATCATCTATGATGGCGTACGGATGAAGAAGAACGTACACTGCGGTGGCGTCCGTGTTGACAAAAACGTCTCCTGCTTAAGATCCCTATTATAAAATACACACCTTCAAAGTATCTTGAACTCTTCCTTGAAATTGTCCCGACACAAAGTAATTGAACAATAGGTTACTACCAGGCATTCTATAGCCTTTTTCAGCCTCCAATCGCGAGTTCTTGTACAACTGGTCGAACAAGAAATACTTGTTTCGATTACTTGGTTTCCAGTTTTCCCACCTGTTTATCAGGTCAAACTCATTAGCGATGATAGCGTTAGGATGAGCGTCGATCAGGGTGCTTATGAGTGTATGACCACTACGAGGGTATCCTATGAACAGTACAAAGGTTTGGACTTGATCGTATTCCTCGTGGCTTGCAAGTGGCTTCCCAGTGATGACGGAGATTTTGCCAGGAAATCGATTGCGAAAACCACCTACAATAAAAATCACATTTTCATAAGTTAGATTCACAGTGGCAAAAAAAAGAAGGTAAGGACGAAGTGCATGAGGACACACCATAAAGGGGCGTTGTGATGCTAGAAAGAAAAATCTCCGGGTCAAGTGAGACTCTACTTTTAAATTGAAAGTACAACACAAAAAGACGTCTCGATCAAAACATAGTTCAATTTGTGAGAGGAAGCTAAGGAAAAACCCAAGGGCCAAGGAGCAATAAAATACAACACTAAAAATGTTAAGCTAGTTAACAACACTAGTAATTATGATAAGAAAATATAATTCATCGTATGCAGTAAACTAAAATTAGTGACCAGATGAGGTGTTTTTGTTTTGGTCATGACAACACAAGACCACTAGAAAACAGCCAGGTTCAAATCAGAATCTGCTATATCTGCTATATGGTAGGGCTCCACAGAACAGATTTCGTATGGGGTGGAAGCGTTCTGCGTTCGTACTGTTAAAATAAAATTTACATTTAATTTTGAGAAACAATTTTAATACATGTTATCATGTATTAAATTTACAAACGAAATGCTTAAAACTATGATGATGAACGTAACTTGAAGTGTATACAAGTATTTAGATGCTAAAATCAAATCGTCACGGAAATCCAAAAAGCTCATATGTAATTCAATATTTCTTCTATACATTCTTAGTAATGGTTGGATTGATTTACAAAGTTGTAGCTAAAATTCGCATTTGTTATACTAAAAAATGTCTTCGTTGAAACGTCCTCGCGCACGCGCTTCTTCAAAATCATTTTAATTACTGGTTACATCTAACGCATGCGCATGTCAGTTTCTTTGACTCTTGTTAACCCGCCAACTGACCGTTAAAACTCATCCGCAATATCCATCAATCACAACAAGAAGCAATTCAAAGATCAAAACGGCTTGATTCGCAACGATCATCAAAATGGGCCCCTTACATCCATCCACTGAAATGGGAATTATTTCTAGCCGGAATGTCTCGAGTTTAACCTTGCCTAAATACAGTTAGCCCCATTTAGCGCAGTGGGCCAAATGCGATTTCAGGGTGTACACTGTAGAGAGCGGACTACTGACTTTCCTGAAATGCGTTTCCTTTTACGTCCACAAGACTAAAATTGACCTACGCGTCGAATTCGTTTTCCAAACTGGCTATACCAGAAGTTTCCTTCTCTGTCCCTCATTTTCTCTTATGTAAATACTTGGCTTGGCCAACTGTGTCGAAAAGCCGACGAAAACAAATTATGACAACCGCAAAATAAAACATGTAGACCGCAAAGAAGAGATAAAAATTTCATTCCTCAAAGTGTAGACAATGGCTGCGAGTCCAGAAGTGACCGGCTTGAATCATTTTTGATATCTAATAAATGTGAACTCCTCCCTCAATTCACAAACACAAACAGCTTAATTCTACGTCAAAACACGTCTATATTCCCGGGGAAGGGTACTCACAATCCAATAATCACATGATAAATATGCAGCACGAAAGGATCCGATTTGGGGGATTTGGTAAAACCGATTTTGAGTCAGAAAAAGATATCTCCATATCTCAAGAATACTGAATATAAAAATCAAATTATAGCTATATAACTACGTACCCCTTTTTTACGGTTTAGAGATGTACGTTTTTGGTATTCTCGAGTGCCAGTTTTAGCCCTAGCACCATTTATTTTCTAAGAAACTGTGTACACCCCTTCCCCTCTCCCCACCCCCACCCCCCACCCCCCACCCCCCCCCCCCCTCTTTGTCTATCATCACGGACACACTGTACACAGGAGTGTAGACATACATCTTTTTCTACTCTTCTACAGATATATACTTCCTGACCTCTACACAATGGAGTTAAAAGGGGCATATAGACTGAACGTACTTTTTAGTCATGTTGTCTCCCCAAGCCTCTACAGGTCAGTCGTCGCGCTATAGAAACTGTATGTTAACTAAATGGATAGCATGTGTAAACATCGATCAATATTCAACAAATTTACGAGGGGAATGTACCGTGTTATTATGGCACACGTGATCAAAATGTACATGGATTCACAAGGCGTATAGCCGAGCCGCGTATCACGGCTCTCGGCCGCAGCCAATCAGAAATCTAGAAATTGTTCGATTGTGCTAAAATATGTATGTGCATTCAAGGAATGAATAACCTGTCTCAAGCCAAAGAAAGAATAGAGTAGTCGAATTTATTTATACCAGAATTATGCATACAACATTGATCGAAACATTGACCAAATAATTATAACTCAAACTAAAAGGTTTATCGCAGCTGTTCAAATTACAAACATAAAACGACCCAAGCGGCTCCAAGGTTACAGCTGTTACAACCGAACAATGCAAAACCCTGGGAATCAGCAACAGAATTCTTGTTCTACACACTTACTAGTGGTTAGATTCTAACAGGGTCCCTTATACCTTTTGCGCGAATAAATGTGAATAACTGGTTTATTTTGATGTATGTGGAACGTGATTTAAAGTCTAACATCTTTTTGCGTCCACGTGAAAGCAACTTTTGATTTTTGTGACGTGAAATAGGTTTTTAATTATCCGTCATGCGTGAAAAGACTAAATATTTTTGCGTGATTTCATTTTGCAAAGGGGTATAGGGGATCCTGTTCTAAGGACGCCTGTGATTGGTCCGAATAGTAGTGTTAATCATTTAAAGCACATAGACTCGTAAACTTAGAAAGTACGGATCCCGTGAAGTAAAACTTGCATATCTGCTTTTTACAGACAAATTTCTGGTTGAAACCAGAAATAGAGTTCATTCAACAACACTATGTTATTTAAAAAAGAATTACCGTTTTAGTGAACCAACCAACCACCCAGAGAAATGAAATAAAGTAACTTGTGTAGGATTGAAAATGCTCGGAAAAAAAAATCCGAGCCCCCAGCGGGAATCGAACCCACGACCCTCCGACCCAAAAATTACCGTTTTGCTAAGTTTATATAACATGTTCTTTCCAGCCATGGTAATTTTGTTGTTGTTGTTGTTGTTTTTGTTTTACTACTTTAAAAATACTCCATAAAAAGCTCATTTTTGAAAATGGAGATAGGGATTTTTTACTGACACTGCAGACGCTCAATTCACAAAAGTTTTTAAACCATTACTACCCTTGTCTTACTCAGTCAGCCCTTTTTTAGTGGTCAAACGAATATTCTCATTCATTAATTATTCATGAGTTAGCCAGCCAATTAAATACTCCGATTTTGACCTCGTGAAGGTACTTGAAACCCTGGTAAGTCGTCCCAAGCAGTAACTGGAAATCTGTTCCAGTGTCCTTGGATTTAAACAAATTTCAACTCCAAGGACACTGGAATTAACACTGTTGCAATTGGTCCTTAATTAGAAGTATAGTTGACTTTCCCTAGGTTTCTATGTAACGCTTACTTTCATCACACTTGGAAATATTAGCTCTTAAAAATCTAATAATTTGTATAAACTTTAACTTTTGATGCATTAAAAGACGTTTCAAATTTATTCATGAACCTACTGAGACTCGAACCCCGAACCTCTAATCTTGTCTCACTCTCTTATCTCATTCCCTAACCACAAGCGAATTCGTTGACCAGAACGGAATGTTGGAAGTTTTATAATGAGCAATTCATACGAACTATTGGTCGAAAGTATATGTTGCAATAGACAGATAATTATCTGGAAAAAGATTCCTCCCGAATAATTAATGATTGCGCGGACTTGATATATCCCGTCCAGTCCTCATTGTCGGCTTTGAAATACGTATAAAACGATAGTTATATTTATAAATCATGGTCATTTCAATATGAAATCTTCTCCCGCAGAGAAAAGATAAACTTAACAGGTGTCAAGTTTCCATCAAAAGGCTCTGGACAATTGTAAAATTTGAGAAACCTCGTTTTCTTGACAGCCTGACAAAAATTTGTCTAACTGTGAGAGCAAATGAGAGCTATGGAAAATGTTTCTCTTTTGAGCATTTTAAAGGTTTTTTGGATTCTTTTTCATTTATAGCCTTGTTGGTCACAATGCATTTATCATTACAATGTTCAATATTAAAAACGAAACGCATTTTAGTGAAGCAATAGACGATCTATTTTGTGTCTTTTTCTCCACTGATTCATCTTTTGTTATTTTAAATATGCCAAAAGAGAAATTAAGACCTCGTTTTCCTTTGAAGCGCTGGCTTTGAGTCAAACCGCACCATGACATCATACTGACCATACACAAAAAAAAAACATTTTGGAAAGCGTTGTAAATAATGATATCGATTGAAGTATTACCCATCAATTGAATTCAAAATATATTTGAAAAGACTCTGCAGCGATCAGTTGTTCTTAATCTAGTATCTTCTCGAAATTCAAAAGAAATAGAAATGTATCTAAATTCGCTCTTTATTCTGTTCGTGCCTTCGTTCAGTATAACATTCACGCTATATGCCATGATCGTATCTGGATGATCTGTCCAAATGGCACAAAATGGACTCTTTCAACCACAATAGATCATAACATCAGACAAAATCTCAAAATCGATCAGAGAGTGTTCCGTTTGGAGTACAACTGACGTCTGATATAAGACGAGCTACAAAACAGCTTTCTGGCTAAACGAATCCAAAAGTCTTGATAAATGCGAGATAGCTGCGACTAATGTTAATAGAATTATACAGCCAGTTAACTCGCTTGAACTATGACAATCTATATCACATTTAACTTCAAACTTAAGCTAATTTAAGCCTTTATGTAAACAGAATATTTCGGGAATAAATTGATGAATTAAAGCCACAGATTTTGGCATATTGAAGAATAATACATACGTCCACGAGATCTTCTTTTCGCCTTTGTCTTTGTGTTGTTGTTGTTGGACACGCGAAATTCATTCCACAACAAGAAAGACATCAAGATCGTCGCTAGAAAGGCACAAACAAGGAAGGATTTTCTGAACATATTTAGTGAAAGAATCAGCAGTTCTGGTCGCTGTTACAGAAATCTTTACTTAAGAACGGAATCACATTGAAGTAGCTTCAGCCGCCAAGCCAGCAATCGTTATTGATAAATATCAAATTTCTTCTTCACCACACAGGGATCCCAACACAATGTACAAACATCAAATGCAACTACGTCCTCGGAGACCCAGGGCGTCTGGGAGGGGGGAGGGGAGCGTATTGGGTATTTTTTAGGGTACGTTTTGGAGGTTTCCGACGATCATCCCTAGCGTTTTGACCCCGAAGAAACCCCCCCGGGGAAATATACTCCATCATTTCTAGAAATAAAGAATTGGTTCAAAGTTCAAATGACAAAAATATCTGGCTCATTTCAATTATCGCTTTGATATAGTGACAGTTGTTACGCCATATCCTGTGAGAAGTTCCTCAAATAAATCTTGTTTCACCAAGGTCTTTGCAATTTATCTATATTTTTCACTCTAAACTCATTGCTATTGCAAAATACATGAAAGAGATTACGTATATATTGTTTAAAAGTCGCGGTGAGCTGGAAACATGCTTCTTTTCAAACTAAACGTGACAGCTTGTATTGTTTAAAGTCTTGGCGATGCGTGGGGTCAACTTGCTTACTGGTAATTTTAGATGATTTTAATCTAATGGTACAAACGCTTCTGATTGGCCTCATTATAATTAAATTATAATGAGGCCAATCAGAGCCTTTGTTGACGTTTGGTCTCAAGACAAGTTAGGGGTAGTCAAAAGCCCAGGGCGTCCTTTTCACCTCTTTCCTTTCCCCTCCGCTCCCCTCCCCCCTTCCTGACGCCCTGGGTCTCCGAGGACGATGCAACTACCACCAGCATATCAATCCTATCCATAATACATTTTCTCCTTTCCTTTTCTTTTCTTTTCTTTTTTTCTTTTCTTTTCTTTTCTTTTCTTTTCTTTTCTTTTCTTTTCTTTTCTTTTCTTTTCTTTTCTTTTCCCTTCTCTTTTCTTTTCTTTTCTTTTCTTTTCTTTTCTTTTCTTTTCTTTTCCCTTCTCTTTTCTTTTCTTTTCTTTTCCCTTCTCTTTTCTTCTGGTCTGTTCTCAATTCTCTTCTCTTCTCTTCTCTTCTCTTCTCTTCTCTTCTCTTCTCTTCTCTTCTCTTCTCTTCTCTTCTCTTCTCTTCTCTTCTCTTCTCTTCTCTTCTCTTCTCTTCTCTTCTCTTCTCTTCTCTTCTCTTCTCTTCTCTTCTCTTCTCTTCTCTTCTCTTCTCTTCTCTTCTCTTCTCTTCTCTTCTCTTCTCTTCTCTTCTCTTCTCTTCTTGTTTTCGGAAGGCGAGGAGCTAGAGGGGGTAAAATTACGCATAACAATAAGCCTCTATTACCTTTATGACGTTCCATACCCAGAGGAGGAACGCACACCTTCCCGAGATGCATTGCAAAATGAAGTATATTATCAATTTTTTCGCACATTCATCATTGTATCGAAGTCACCGAAGCGAGAGCATCGATAGCGATGTAGGAAAGCTAGTTCTTTCGAATTTGTCGTCTATTGCTTGTGTAAAACAAAACTAACTTATGGTGTAGCTTGAAGTATCAATTCTTTGTCATAAAAATAATAAATGTTAAGATAAATACGCTGGATGAAGCGACGCTTTATGTTGAATCCTGTGATTGAACTGCATGGGGCATATGGTCCGAGTTCGTGAGCAGTTAAGGTGACTGACTACGTTGGCAAAAAGTAATTGAATATCGTTTAAACCACAATTTTCTAGAACGAAATTTAATGCTGATCCCAAAAACGAAAAGAAAAAAGGGGGGTCCCGCACTCGTTTTCGAGATAATCAGCATTGTATGAGTGCCTATCTCCGAATTTTTGATGCGAAAATCGCTCAACCGGAAGTGAATAGAAAAGAAATTAAGAATTAGGGAAATAACATTTCTACAAAGGCTGCAATTGCGTAAATATTAGCTAATGGAGTATTCTGTGAAATGGCATAAATACTTTTGATGTGAGAACAGCAAAATACCTTCATTCCTTGGCTTTTGTGCCGCGAGTACTAACCGCAACTGTCCTCATGTCGAGCAAAATTTTATACAAAAATCAATTTTTTCATATGCTAGAATGATTAACTTTTTTTGCAAAATTGATATGATTGAGATTTTTAGGTGTTTTTTTAAATAAATGAAAAAAAAGTACAGGGTCCCGTGCAAAAATGAATGGTTTTGTGCCTTTAAAGTTGTTAAAAAGGGCTAAAAAATGCTAACCGGAAGTGCCGCCATTTTAAAAATGACGCGTAGCGCGAGCTTGATTCAAATTTGTGTTGACAAAAACAAGCGATCGCTCACTGTTTTTTCCAAAAAGAAAATATTTTTACTTCATTCTCTAATGATTTTGAGTATTTAAATTCACAAGAATAAATTTGGAGCTGATTTTTGTACAAAAACTTAAGTTTTTCTATGATTTTTGCTGTTCGCTGAAATCTCCGCGCGCTATGACATTGCTTAAGACGTAATGCGCGAAATCATGCGCAGTGCTAACGTAGTCAGTCACCTTAATTCTCGAAATATGTGATACAACATGTAAAATAAAGTTAAACTTGTAAAACTAAATCTTTAATTAATTTTGGATTGCTAGCCAATTCAAGAACAAACTTCAATGAAACTTTAGAGAATATAAATAACTAGACGCACACGTGCGTTCACTCGTGCCCTTTTTAAGAGAGGCTCCAATGACCAGCTCCGTTCGTACTCTTCCCGAGCCGTTTCACGCATTCTTCATCATTCCGGGAAATAGCTAACCGTAACATAATGACCTTTTTTGAATCGGCTAACTTAAACTAAAAAATATCTTGATTAGTCAGTTTGTCTGTCAACAACTAGTGTTTGCCCTTTTCTATTATCATGCATGGGTATTAAATATCTCCAACATGCAAAAATATACCAGTTTATTCAACTTCTTATTTCACTATATATCTCAATTGTTTGCTGTAAAGACTTCTACAACGGTATATTTGACACAATAACAAATCGTGTATCTTTTCGTTCATGTTTCGGATGTTTTATATATGAATAAAAGACGTTACGTGACCAAACGCGAAATACAAGGTCAATGGAATCTAGTTTCATGTCATTCCGATATAAAATTATAATTCAGTACAAAAACCTCTCAAGATCTCTTGAATGCTTGAATGAGGAATATAATTGACTTGCTTCTATGTATGTTCGTTTAGCAACATGTAGGATGAGAAATTCGTAGTTTTCCAGCTCATAGGAAATAGTCGTTATCGCGAGGGCCTCGGCTTTCAAGTACTCCATTTAGAGTTCGATATTTGGTCAAAGTATTGGAGATGAAGCTCAAAATAACAGCCCATTCCGAAGCTCTTATAAGTATATAGGTATATCTCGAGTTAAAAGCTCCAAATTACATTGTTGTACTGCAGGAAAAGCCTGTCTCTGAAAGCTATTTTCTTTGTAGTCGGCCATCTTGCATTCCTAAAGTTCCTGGCTTGCGTTCGCTCAAAGGTGATGAATGAAGGGCATTGTTTGTACGTTCTTAACCAATCAGAAGTCCCTCAGGACGAACACAGGAAAAAAAAAAAAAAAACATTTGCAGTTTATAACTCGTTCCCGGCCTAAAGGCCTGGGCACGAGTAACTAACACCGAAGCAAGGATCGGATAACGCCAAAGGTCACGGACTGAAATTAGTTTATTTCCCGAGCGTTATAGTCGTTATGCTCTAAGAACATGTCGTATTTTTATCATTACGCCTTTCATATGATGCCTGAATTACTCTCACAATCCAAAGAGCAAAGTGTTATTTTACTATGATGCATTTTGACGCGATTTTAAACCCACTCACTGAGCCAGTGGTTTATCAGCAACGGCTACACGCTGCTTATGTTTGACGTCAAAATTTCGAATTGAAATCCTGGGTCACTAAGGGTCACTTTGCTCTATAAGACGCTATAATCAGAACCAGTTTATATTGATTCGTTTTAAAGAAAGCGATGTTTGAATATTGGGTATTTTCTTCGGGCCCCAATGTACTTCAAGTTCAAATCTAAATTACAAACCTTTAGAAATGTCAAAATTAGCTAAATTTGTAATAGTTTGAAAGCTCTTTTACCACTTCTTCTTATTCGTAAAGGAATTCATTTCTGCATCTCAATACAACGACCAAAAATTAGCTCCGTTTCTAGCATAAATTTTGTACAAATCCACGTTTCAAAGGCGCAATGTATCTTGGGAAGGTGTGCGCTCCTCCTCTGTTCCATACCTCTATCTATACCAGAATCCTCTTCAATAATCTTTCGTATCCCTGGAGTGACAAACATTGATGAACAACAGATACTCCAAAAGGATTGTGGTATAGAGAGAGGTATGAAACGTCATAATGCTAAAGGCTTATAGAGTTACTCATTTTTGCAACATTATACGGCAACATTTTGCAGGTTTTATATCGAGTCTCCTACTGCAGTTAGTGTATGCTGTAGAAAAAGATCATGTGTCCTGGACTTTGCATGAAATTCGTTCGTAAGTCGATGTTCGAATTCTTCCCGCGTCAGTCAAAATGCACGTGTACATTACAAGCCCTTTAGGCGGGTAGTCGATCATTGCCTGTCTGCACTATCTTATATATACGATAGGGTAGCCATAAAGGCACATTTATTTGATATCATCAGTATTGTTTTGTTGGTATTTTCAAACATCAACTGAATTATACTGTAGATTTTGATAACAAATAACGCCATTTACCGTGGACGAGAAGGGCCACTTCAAAGTTCAAAGTTCAAACTTCAATGTTCAAACTTCAAAGTTCAATTTAAAACAATTTTTAAAACAATTTTTAAAATTTGAAACCAGTGAGCAGCACAGAAAACTGACTTTGTAAACTTTCTTTATTTTCTCCCACGCGTTTCGACTGACTGTTGCAGTCTTCATCAGGGAGTTTACAAACTTAGCTAAGTTATCGCATATTTGTAGTTGCCAAAAAGGAAACCACAGAATATATCTCGTAATTACATAATAAGCATAACTACATGTAAAACAAGATAAAAGGCGGAACAACATAGCTGAGTTTAAACGTAAAGGAAGGCTTTGGGGGACGTGGATTTGTAAACTCCCTGATGAAGACTGCAACAGTCAGTCGAAACGCGTAGGAGAAAATAAAGAAAGTTTACAAAGTCAGTTTTCTGTGCTGCCCACTGGTTTCAAATTCTAAAAATTGTTTTAAAAATTGTTTTAAAAATTGTTTTAAAAATTGTTTTAAAAATTGTTTTAGAAATTGTTTTAAAAATTGAAGTTTGAACATTGAAGTTTGAACATTGAAGTTTGAACATTGAAGTTTGAACATTGAAGTTTGAACATTGAAGTTTGAACATTGAAGTTTGAACATTGAAGTTTGAACATTGAAGTTTGAAGTTTGAACATTGAAGAGACGCCGAATTCGACGATATTGCATAAAAGTAGTTCAATAACTGCCTTACTCTCTTTTCCTGACTAAAAACATTTGATCTGTGGCAATTCTAAAAGTTTTATCTGTGCAAAATGAGAGTAAACTACTGAAGTTACTGTGAACATTGAAGTTTGAACATTGAAGTTTGAACATTGAAGTTTGAAGTCTGAACATTGAACTTTGAACATTGAAGTGGCCCTTCTCGTCCACGGTAACAATGTCCTGTCCAGAGCTTTGTCCACTTTTTCTCTGTTTTCTGAGTTTTTCTATTTGGCAAAGAAAACGAGAAATAAAAAGAAAAAAGAATAAAATAGATGGCTATTTTAAGTCTCATGTCTTTTAGCGCATAAGCATTAAAAAGTGCACTTATTAAGGGACAGTGTATTCTCTCGCGCACTACCACCACATTCTAATATTTTATGCACACGTCTCTCAGCTCACGTTTATGCGCGTTTTTCATGTGTTTGGGCTGAGAGAGAAAAACCGTACCAAAGGACCCGAAAACAGATTCACGAAGCAAGCGAGAGAACGAACTGATAAACTCTCGTGACGAACCAGCGCTCCTTTTCGGGTCATTTTCAAAACCTTCTGTCGAGAACCCCTATCACTTTTGTAAGGGAGTACCTCCCCCCCTCCTTTCGGGATCTGCTTTGAATGGTGGTCATTGTTCGACCACTATGTGCTCTCAACCAGCCGGAGAATATTTAAATGATACTTTGGAAACAGGCGGGGGTTACCTGTGATGAAAATTCCAATGAGATTTAAAATGACGTCATATGAAACCCAGGAATTGAATCCGGTCATGTGAGCGATTCGTGGAAAGTTACTCCTCTCGTCGACCACTAGAATCATTTTGCAGGCGTTTACACTGATCGAACGAGCCAAGAACATGGTAAGATACAGTTTAATGAAGTATTTCTAGATCTATACTCTTGGCTTAGTTTAATGAAGTATTCCTGTACTGTTGAAATCTTATAGCAACTGTTCATCATTGTATATCTGATATGGAATCCAGTCGCGTGACCTATACTATTCCTGATCAAGAATTGAAGGTGCAGTCGTTTAAATCTCAGAAGCCAACACCAAGGAAGGTAAAAACAGGAGTCTTACTCACTGCTGAATTCTGCCTTAACCGATAATATATGCGAGTCATGTTAAGTAAGCGGATCGGAGTTAGAGTACTGACATTTCCGGGTAGGATTAATTTCCGGATGTATTTCTACTTTCGATTAGGTGTTCGTGTACAGACACATTTCCAGTGTTTTCACTAGCAAAGTTTGTAGTGCCATTACATGAACGGTCATTTCTAAAGTAAGCAATCACAAAAATACAAAGTTTAACAACTCTCCATAAGAAATAATGGTCTATTTTAAAAGTTAAAAAGGAGGAATCATTCTTTAAAATATGCAATATGACTAGCCGTTTCTAATAGAAAGTGAAATGCTGCGAGCAGAAAATAGCTGGTGTATCTACGTTAGCAGAACTGTTCCCCTAAAACTCACGAAAGTACACCGCTTTGTCTGATATATCAAATCTCCTGTGCGTTGTGTGACGAACACTGCTAGTTGACCTTCAGTATTGAACTACTGAACATAATTCTCCAGGTTCAGTGTCGGACACACACAGTTCAAAATATTTAGCACTTTGAGTAAATTAATTAAAAAATTGGGGGTAGCTCATCACCCTTCCTCGCAGCCAAGTGCTGAATTACGAAGGGCGCAGCTCAACGTGATCGAGTCGAAGGTTTACAAGGGCGCTTTCATTACGAGACAATTGAACAATCACACATTTACATACAAATTTACATACACATACACGTAGCAGCCACCATACGACCCATGTCTGCGGATCACGGAGATCACGGTTTTTCAAACAATCACAAACGGCTAGCGACGGAAATGATTATAAAACTAACTGACTACGACAACACAAGTTTTAGAAATGTACAAGTACATTTCATTCACTGAAATATATTGCTTTTTCAAACAATCACAAACAGTGTTAGGAATGATTATAAAACTAATTGATTAAAGTTTGTTTAGTAAAGGATGTGCATCGCTCCCTGGCAGCCATAAAAAGAGTGCTTGATAAATATCTGACACATAATTTGCCTTGTAATGTATAGAGGATGCATAAATATATGTGGATTTAACTGAACTACTGAGAGTAGTCTGCGTAAAGAAAGCAAAATTTCGATTCACCAAAAATTTTAGCGATATCGTGTGGCTTTCTAAAGAGATTTTACCTCTTTGAAGAGGAGAACATTGGAATGCAACTTTATATCGTCTTGCTTCGATCGAGCGTACAACGCGGCGATGAAAAGCTCATATAAGGACATTGTCTTTCCTGAGAAATATCACTAAACAGTTCATGACCTTGCTGAACACTTCCACGAATACAAAGCAGGATTCAGTGGATTCCCGGGTATGATAAATCTGAATAACAACGACAACTTAGCTAGAAAACAAAGACTCCAATCGCGTGGTCAGCGATCATTCCAAGCATATTTTGATGACGTCACAAATCATCGTTCGCTACATCCATGAACGTACGTGCCTACCTACCTACCAAGAATCGAGTTCAGAGCTGGTACATAAACATGCCGCGCATGTGCAAGATTAGTGTCGCTGCTCGCTTCGCTCGCAGCAATAACACGAATTAAGTAAATGAGACAGATATCTGTCAACTAGCGTGTTCCCATTGGTTGTTTGAGCTGGGAGGAGAAACGTCGGTATCGATCGATGTCAAACGTGGCCTGTTTGAATTATTGATTTTATGAAGTTGATTGTTTAACTGAATTGAAAACCAAAATGAAAATTGAAATATCACGTCCAAATTTAGTACCCGTATGTTGTCGTATGTTACTCGTATGTACTCGTGTGTGACCTGTATGTACCCGTGTGGAGTTTTAGACATGATCTGCCCGTCTTGCTGGGTAGTCTAACTTGGACGCGATTTCCGGTGTTTTAGCAACAATTTTACAAGTGAAAACACTCTGCATTTTTAGCTCGCTTAACTTTTTCTAGGCTGTTTTCACTGTATTTCCGGAGTTTCTGAGTTGACTGACTAGTCTAAAATACTAGCCGTTTCTAATAGAAAGTGAAATGCTACGAGCAGAAAATAGCTGGTGTATCCACGTTAGCAGAACTGTTCCCCTAAAACTCACGAAAGTACGTACACCGCTTTGTCTGATATATCAAATTGTTTCTTGTCTAGTCCTGTGCGTTGTGTGACGAACACTGCTAGTTGACCTTCAATATTGAACTACAGAACATAATTCTCCAGGTTCAGTGTCGGACACACACCGCAGTTCAAAATATTTAGCACCTTGAGTAAATTAAAGCAATTTTTCAAACAATCACAAACGGCTAGCGTTGGCAATGATTATAAAACTAACTGACCTAACTGACTACGACAACACAAGTTTTAGAAATGTACAAGTACATTTTATTCACTGAAATATATTGCTTTTTCAAACAATCACAAACAGTGTTAGCAATGATTATAAAACTAACTGATTAAAGTTTATGTATCGCTCCCTGGCAGCTAAAAGAGTCTTGATAAATATCTGACACATAATTTGCCTTGTAATGTATAGAGAATGCATAAATATATGTGGATTTAACTGAACTACTGAGAGTAGTCTGCGTAAAGAAAGCAAAATTTCGATTCACCAGAAATTTTAGCGATATCGTGTGGCTTTCTAAAGAGATTTTACCTCTTTGAAGAGGAGAACATTGGAATGCAACTTTATATCGTCTTGCTTCGATCGAGCGCACAACGGCGATGAAAAACTCATAAAAGGACATTGTGTTTCCTGAGAAATATCACTAAACAGTTCATGGAATTGATGAACACTTCCACGAATACAAAGCAGGATTGAGTGGATTCCCGGGGTATGATAAATCTGAATAACAACGACAACTTAGCTAGATAACAAAGACTCCAATCGCGTGGTGAGCGATCATTCCAAGCATACTTTGATGACGTTACAAATCATCGTTCACTCTACCTACATACGTACGTACGTGTCTACCAAATAACGACCAATCAAAAAAAAACTAGAGGGTTGTCCAACGCATGACCAATCTATTCTATTTGTAATTTGCATTTTACCATTGGTACAGTTGGTATAAGCCAAATCATCAATGAACCAATAATAATAACTTCGTTAAAGTCTCTGTAGGTCTTCTAGCTGGGCACAGGTGCCCTACTAATCGGGGAGACAAAAATACATTAATATGCACCATATAGACGACTTTCAAAAATGGCGGGCTCATTGTTCACGATAACGAGGCCAGAAAGGCCTCCAAAATCAACATCGCATCAAATGATTCTAAATATATAAAAATTATCCTGTAAAATGCACATAAAATAGGTATTTTAAAAGGAAAAGAAACACATCGTCTTTGATAGCAATAGAAGTGTCGCCATGCTTATTTTCTGGTAACAAGGCCTTTGTGGCCTCGTTCTCATGTACTAGGCCGCCATTTTGAAAGTCGTCTATTGGTATCTTTGGTTTACCAATGGTTCAAATGGTACCACTGGAGTGGCTTTGAGGGCCCTCTACTTCTCATCAGAGTATACACAGGAACCCCATATAGGCCAAATCACCAATGAACCAAAATACATTAATATGCACCATTGGTATCTTCAGTTTACCAATGGTTCAAATGGTACCACTGGAGTGGCTTTGAGGGCCCTCTACTTCTATATCAGAGTATACACAGGAATCCCAAACAAACAATCAAGATTATCTATATTATTCTGCTTTTCGGAGCTATAGCATGGAATTCACTTAATTCCACCTTAATAATAATAATAATAATAATAATAATAATAATAATAATAATAATAATAATAATAATAATAATAATAATAATAATAATAATAGTATTTTCCTAAAAGTGATGTACACAGACTTTATGTACCAAGGAAGAAAGGAGGAAGAGGGCTAGTTGGGTGTGAGGGATGTGTTAGAACTGAAGAAAATAACCTGGGATGGTATATCAAGAATTCTAAGGAGAAGCTTTTAAAGGGAGTAATGTAATTTAATATAAATAATAATAATAAATAAATATAATAATAATAATATCCCAATATGGAGACCGTGCGGCAATTCGAAGAACGAGCAGCTGCTTTAGGTCATCAATCAATTATTACAGAGGCGCAGAGGTGTGCAGAAGAACTAGACCTACAGTTAAAGTTGACCTTCCCTGACCCTGTTGTTTGTAAGACCAATGGTGAAGAAGTACGTCCTACCAAAGTAAATGGTCTACTCAGATCAATGTACCGAAATACGCTAGAGAAATCTGTTCGTGAGGAACAATGGCAGGGTAAGCTATCGACGGCAAGATGGGACGACGAGAGCTTGAATACCAAGAAGTGCTTCTTGTGGCTTAACGAATGGCCAACATGCCCCACGTATGTGGTTGCTGGTATGTTTGAGCTCTATGAACAGCTTTTACCAACCAAGCTGTACCACACAAAGAAGACAAAAACACTATCAACTGACAACGTTTACTGTCGTCTCTGTGGCAAGGCGCCTGAAAGCATGGCTCACGTCTTGTCAGGTTGTTCAGCTCTCGCTCAAAACAAGTATCTGACAAGGCACAACAACGCTCTCAAAGCTTCTCAAAGCACTGTACTTTGAGATACTACAAGATCTCCAACTGGTTGACAGCGTGCCACCTTGGCACTCACCAATCAAGCCAAAACCAGAGTACAGTACCAATGATGTCCAGGCCCTGTGGGATATCCCAACATATGGTGAGAACCACGAATTACAGGCAAACAGGATCGACGCCAAGATAGTCAACCATAAGACCAAAGAAGTGACAACCCTTGAAATGAGTTGTCCATGGATTGACAACCGGCAGAAGAAGGAAGAAGAGAAGACCTTGAAGTACGGACCATTACGATGGGAATTGAAAGAGCGCTATCCAGATTATCAAGTGAAGCAGTACAACATCATTATAGATGTTTTGGGTGGATGGTCAGACAATATGGAACGTGAGCTACGAAAGTTAATGGGAGATAAGACCAAAGATGTTCTCAGAAGGATGCAGCTATCAGTGATCTCAAGCTCCTTGCATATCGCAAGAACATTTAAAGTGGCAGTATGAACATGAACAATTACAACAAAGGTTACATGAACATTATACCAAATTAAGTTATTATGTTACTTGAATTTTTTTTAATGAATTTCAGCATGGTTAATAAGACTTCCCTCTCCGAATTTATAAGGATACATGGTATTTTTTTTATTAATTGATTCTTCCGGCTATAAGTAATTAATGTGAGTTTCTACATTATTCAGTATTCGAATTCCAGTTAATTGGGCTCCTTCTCAGAAGTATAAGGGATATATAGCCCTTTTCTCTCTTTTTCCACTGAGATTAATAATTAATATATTTATAACCTTTTTTTTATTATTATTTCCACGGGCAATAATACGTCTGAATTTATTAAGATTAAGATTTTGATTGGAATAGGTTGGGAGGGTTAACTAAGCAGATGAATTATTTATATATCCATATATATATATCCGAATCCAACCACCGCAATGTTCCTGCGTGTCGTAAGAGGCGACTAATGGGACAACTCACAAATGTGATGGAAAGGTTAAACCAAGAAAGTTTAGATAACGACGTGAATGAGGTCATTACAGGTAGTAATGATGTCTCGTCCGGCAGGTGCTCCACTGGTGAGCAGGGTGGACCCGGCCGTAATCAAGCTACTCCTAGAACAAAGTGGGAAAAAGAAGTAAACAAGGTGGTGATTCACGAGGAGGTTTAGCAGATCTTAGTACATGGTGGTGATGGAGTGTTATTTCAGGAGCAAACCAGTTGATGAGAATGGTGTTCCAAAACGAGGTTGGAAAAATTAGACATTCAAATCAACACAGCTTTTCTCCAGAAGACAGCACTCCTAGGAACAGCAAGGATTTTGAGAAGAGTTCTGCAATTATGAACTCACGAAGAGGGAGTCCTTTGGACCCTAATCATTTGTTATGATCCGCTCTCTAGGGTAATCATTCAGCATAAAACCAGCTTGTGTAAAGACAAAATAATAATAATAATAATAATAATAATAATAATAATAATAATAATAATAATAATAATAATAATAATAATAATAATAATAAGTCTTTAATTGAATATAAAATAACAAACGTATTCTATTTACAACACAATGATAATGAAAATGCAAGCTCCTTCAATTGTATTTATACAAAGTTAAATAAGCATCTGTTAAAGTGCCTATAAAGTCTAGCCAGAAATAATTTCTCTCAAAAGAACTTGGCCTCTGAAACAAAAAACATTTTGAAAAGTGGGTCTTTCAATTTCTGTTGACCGGGAAAAAGCGCTGCAAAGTTGGAGAAAAAGCACATTTTGGGTATCCTGTGGAAAAATTTGTGAGAACCCTGGGAGACTGAGACCCAGGAATAAAGTTTAATTTAGACGCTACAAGCTCTTAATATCCTTGTATATTGTTGTTGGTATACACTATATTTAACTTCTGCTTCAAATTCTACTACTTTGATATAGCTATTTTCAGCTCTTTCTTTGAGTCTAAATGTCGTGATTCCGGACATTACGTCACAATGTGCCTTACATTACGTCACAATGTCAAAGTTTATTATCAACCAAATGAGTTTATTATTAACCAAATTCGTCCCAGCCTTCCAAAGAACGCGGATTTTGTCTGGAGCGACAGCTTTGAACAGACAGATACACTGGAAAAAAACTTTAAAAAACCTTCGCTTTAATTATATTTCCCCAAGATACTCAACTTTTAAAAAATATACATTTTCGCTAGGGCTTATAGGCACTTTAAGAAAACAGCGCTTAAAACGTTCCGTCTTGACCATGGGGAGGATAAAATTGTGACCACGCACGTTCACGCATGCAGTTAATTGTTTTCTTTTCTTGACTTGAGGGAGTAAATCTTGTAAAGGGTGATCTGGGACGTCTGTAACGCTTTCAAACAGGTTTCTGTCCCTTTTTTCGATAACTTCAGCCATCTTGTATATCTTCTTGGTGTAGCCGTTTTTGTAATTATAAGCACGTTTACAGGCACATATTCTGGGATGCTGAGCCCCAAACCTCTACTCCATATAACAGCAGTGACATAATCAGAGAATCAAAGAGCATGCTAAGCTGATCTTTGGAATAACCATATGACTTGCATACTCTTAAAATATATAGACGACTACTCGCTTTGGACAGTAAACTGTCAACATGAATGTCCCAGCAACAAGGATCTTCTTGAAAGGTTATGCCAAGGAGTTTAAGGTAGCTTTTCCTCTCTATTCCAGGAATCGACACAGGAGGAGTTTTAGTTGTTCTACCACGGACTAGCATCTCCCATGTTTTCGACAAATTTAGAGACATCCTGTTAGATTTTGCCGCCCAGTTTTCCATATTTCTGACTTCAGGAAGTACCAAGTCGTTATTTTCGTTAACAGGGGAGCATATTAGGGACCTTAAGCAACGAAGACGGCAACGAGGACGACGACGGCCTAAGACAATGGCCTTAATTACAAAATACAATAACTGCACGTGCAAGTGAGCAGAGGTATAAAGAAATCAACCGTCTTCTGCAAACCTACAACGTGAAAAGTCCAGATTTCACGCTCTGTAGAGAACGGGAACTTGAGGACGCAAACCAGTTTATTTTTCGTTCGCCCAGAAACTCTCTCTTTCATTTTCTTTCATTTCAAAACTCTGGGCTAAATGGCAATTAAAATTAAATAAGCGAAAAAAATTGCAGTGAATATTGCGCTTGAATACGTTTTGACGTCCCGTTTTCCCTGCCGTCGTCGTCGTGGTTGCTTAAGGTTAATGTCATCAGCGTACTTGACCATGAGGCTAGCGCTTGGATTTACTAGAGATATATCGTTGACCATCAAGGAAAACAATATAGGACCCAGTACCGTACCTTGCGGTACTCCTCATTTGATCCTTAGATATCCAGTTGTTTTTCCTCCACGTACTACTCTTTGTTTTCATCTTCAAGAAAGTTAATTGTCCAGTTAATAATGTGGGGGTTAATGTAGGTTGTCTTCAACTTTTCAGACACAATATCATGTGGCACTGAGTCGAACGCTTTGCTTAAGTCAAATGACAGAACACGTACAAAGTCATTGTTTCCATCCAGCCATTTCATCCAGTTATGTTGACACTTTATTAAAGCCATAGTTGTGACCACTTTTTATTACAGACTTTAGCTCTGTTGACATTTGCTGTTTGATGACAAGTTTCTCAAAAGTTCTCATAATAATGTTCGTAAGCGAGATGGGTCGCAGCTGACTACAACTAGTCAGAGGAGATTCCTTCGGTATAGGTGTAATGTTCGCACATTTCCAGATTAAAGTGAGATCCTCAACTACCAGAAACAGCTTTAAAAGAAATCTTGATAAGTGACAGTGCTCCATAACTTGTTCTTTTTGTCTTTGAGTAACTATTGCTTCCTTAATCATCTAATTAACAATTAGACTACGAGTTCGAGTTTTCTATCGGCTGATAGTTGACGAGGGCGAAGCCCGAGTCAACTATCAAAGCCGATACAAAACGAGAACGAGTGTGAAAAGTTTCGATATGTTAGAGGGGATGTTATTACTATTAACATCGTGCATTAAAAGCGAAATAGTTTTGTAATAAAGCATATTTACAGGAAGGATATTCGAGTCTAAGAAAAGGGGCACTGCATGCTCTCTATTCGTTACAAAGTATATCAGTCGTAAAGCGCGTTTCTGGAGAATAAGAATTTTGTTGAGATTATTTTGGGTAGTTTGTCCCCAGACAGACAGTCCATAAGAAATATGTGGATGAATAAGAGAATGATAGATATTCATAAGAGTGTGAAATGGGACAAAATGTCTCAGCCTTGAAATAATACCAATTGTTTTGCTTATCTTTAAAGCTATATAATCTATGTGAAATTTCCACGTGAGGTGGGCGTCCATGAATACACCAAGATATTTGACGTGATCTTTTTTCTCAAGTGGTAATATTTTATTGGTGGAAGCATGGGGAATTTTAATGTTTGGGATGTAATTGATTTTATTTTGGTGTAGGTGAAAGATTACAAAATTTGATTTCTTAATGTTTAGTGTTAGTTTGTTGGCAAGTAACCAATCACATACATTTCTTAGTTCTTCATTAACAATCTTTTCAAGGGATTTTAGACTTTTGTTTGCGTAAAGCAGATTTGTATCATCTGCAAACAGAAAGAATTGAAATTTATCTGATGAGGAGCAAATATCATTAATATAAATTAAGAATAACAAAGGCCCTAAAACAGATCCTTGTGGAACGCCGCATAGAGTATTTTCCTTAATTGATATCATTCCGTCTACTTCTGTTGTTTGAGTTCTCCGTGAAAGATAAGAAGAGAACCAGTCATTAGTGATTCCTCGTATTCCGTAGTGATTTAATTTACTTAGCAATATCTTGTGATTAACGGTATCGAATGCTTTCTGTAAATCGATAAATATACCACATGAAAATAATTTTTCATCCGTGCTTATTGATTAATCTATTAGTTTTGTTAAAAAACGTAGAAAATAATTTGTCGACGTTGTGGTCCTCTTTGTCGTAATCTAAATTTAAGACAGTTTCGTGGAGTTCTTTTTTGAATGCGGCTTCAGAAAATTGAGAAAAATCACGGTATTTCTTATGTTTTGATTTGATATAACTCAGCTCTTTGTCATCTGAGGGTATGATACAAAATTGAGAAAAGTGGTCGCTAATGTCGGAGACAATATTACCGCCGATAATTGAATTATCCAATGTATTGAAGAATATATTGTCAATAAGTGTAGCTGATGTGTTGTGAACTCTAGTGGGTTTATCAATTGCTGGTACGAATGCATAACTTTGCAAGGAAAGAAGAAAGTCGTGAGCATATTGACAAGTTTCAGTTTTGAGGAGGTCTATGTTGAAATCACCCATGACGTACATTGGTTTGTTCAATTCACTATATTTTTCAAGGCTTGAGTCAAAGTAATTCTGGAAAATCTCTGGAGAATTGTGCTGTCTGTAAATGACTCCACAAATGATGTTTGTTTTTTTAGTTAAGTTAATTTCAATCCAGATCGCTTGGAAAGCCTCATTAGATGTTTTCTCTATTACTTTGTATTTTAGAGCATTGTCAACATACATCGCAACACCTCCGGCTGACAGAGGCGTCGGGACGTATTCAAAATTATAGCCTGGAATATCTGGATTGACGCCCAAAAAATTTGCATTTGTAATTCTCGTTTCTGTGATTCCAATTACGCTAAACTTATAATCGAGCTCATGCAATAGATGATTTTGGAAATTATCTAAGTTACGTTTTAAGCTTCTTACATTATTATGAAGAAAAGAAATATTTGCTCTAGAAAATAATTGTTTGGAATGCGAAAAACTATGTGGAGAAAAATATTTGGATCTGATATCCTTAAAATATGTATTATAATCAGGATTAATATTTGAATTGTTATTCAAACGAAATAAATCTAAATCATGTATGGTACATAATCTATCTAGTTATCTCTTTGATGGAAGATTGTTGTCAAGATTGACATTGAATTGGCCATGAGAGAGTATGGTATTGTATCCGTGATAAGGTAACTCAGAGAAATTTCAGAGAAATTTCGCAAAGCTACGCATAAAAATTATAGTTTCCATGGCAACTGTCTTTCTTTTGGAAGCCGAGGAAAATCGGCAGCCAGACCAACTGAGAAGCTTTCTTTTCCTAAAAAGAAGTGATTTTGATCATAGAAGAAAGTCGAGAAGCTCAAAAAGCAAAAGAAGTACGGAATATCTGATGCTTGTGGAGATTTCTTTGTATTATTCGGGGCGCAAAAGACGAAAAAGGATCGAGCTGACCGACCGGCTCGCCATGAACTGATTCGGTGAAAGTGAAGCTTTTCAAATTATGGCTTCAACCTGAAGGAATCCTGCAGAAAAGTTATTGAAAGGTATAGTAATAAAAAGGTATTCTACACTTATGTGTTCCCTGTTTATATAATTTAGAAAGTTTTTTGTCTCATCTTTTATTCAAACTACCGTTTTTGTCCTCACAAATCACTACTTGCTCGCTTACTGAAGTTTGTTTTTCTGTGACTTCAGTGAAGTCATTCACGTCGAAAATCGACCAAAAACGAAAACAAAGTAGTTTTTCACTAAGTTTTGCTATTGTACTTGAATACTGCTGAGTTATCTTAGTTACTCGTGCCCAGGCCGTAGGCCGGCACGAGTCTAGGTTTACCGGTTCTATCAATCTACCTACCTACCTACCTACCTACCTACCTACCTACCTACCTACCTACCTACCTACCTACCTACCTACCTACCTACCTACCTACCTACCTACCTACCTACCTACCTACCTACCTACCTACCTACCTACCTACCTACCTACCTACCTACCTACCTACCTACCTACCTACCTACCTACCTACCTACCTACCTACCTACCTACCTACCTACCTACCTACCTACCTACCTACCTACCTACCTACCTACCTACCTACCTACCTACCTACCTACCTACCTACCTACCTACCTACCTACCTACCTACCTACCTACCTACCTACCTACCTACCTACCTACCTACCTACCTACCTACCTACCTACCTACCTACCTACCTACCTACCTACCTACCTACCTACCTACCTACCTACCTACCTACCTATCTATCTATCTATCTTGGCAGATTTCCGCTCAAAATTTCTGTTGATACATTAATTTTAAAATTTTACAATCATTTGATTACTTACCTGATGATTCGATAGCTAAACAAGCGTTTTTCATTTCCAAATCTTTATTTTCACGCAATAAATCATGTTTCCACACCAATCTCCCAAAACATGTTCCGTTAGAAATAACTTAGGTGATTTAGCTCCATTAAGAAATCATCAAATTACAAACAAATCCTTTAAAGAATTTGTTTGTAAAATGAGAGACCAATATTTTGAAAACTGGAAAGCTGATCTTTTAGCATCTAAGAAACTCAAATTCTTCAAACCTTTAAAGGACAATTATGAATCTGAAAATTATTTAAAACTTAATTGATAATTTTGACCAACGAAAACATTTCACAAAGTTTTAGAATCAGTAAATCACACACTAGCGATTGAATCTGAAAATACATAATAAAGTACAGGAATTCGAAGCCCGTCTATACGAAGGACCGTCCTATGTAACTTGTGCCGTATGATAATGAAAAGTGATCTGAAGTTCCATATGCTATATCATTGTCCCATATTTTATCGGGACTTACGGCGAAAAAAAAATTTATGAAAAGATTAATTTCAATAGTAACAATCAATTAGATTACACAACATGCACATTTAATCTATTTCATTCAAGAAATAAAAACAAATTCGGTATTTTTGAAAATTCAATTACAAAAGTTTAAACCTCGCCAAGGAAGAAACTTTCTAAAAACAAGCAGTAATTTTCGTACATTGGAATAGCATTTGAAAATAGTCTCATTAATATTCATCAATTTCCTCACATTAATAGTGTAGTTTTCATTAAAAATATATATATATTTTCCATCTCATTAGTTTATATTTAGAAATTTATATTATATATATATATATTTTCCATCTCATTAGTTTATATTTAGAAATTTATATTACATTATTGTTCCTGTTTGTTTATAAAAGAAAATGTTTCTTGTCATAATATCAAAACAATTATGTCAAAAAATATATTTCATATTCTATCTTGTAATCCTAATGTAATCATAATATATAGCTTTAGCAATACCTGTAAATGTTGAGGTCATGTTAATAAAGCAATATCTATCTATCTATCTATCTATTTATCATCATGGCGGTCAGAGCATCGTGTACTTAGCTCCATAAAACTTTGAATATGTAGTCTTTCAAAGGGCACGGATCTTCAGTAATTCTTCTTCACTTTATGTTTAAAGTTTTATTTTACTGTTTTATCAAATATGAGTCAATCTGATGATTAATCAACGCCAAAATCTCAATGTGGAAATCCAAGTCAAAAATCACACGTGGTCGTCACTGAGCCGGACCGTTCATTTGAACGATACATGGTTGATGGAATTCAAGACCAAAGCGACTGGATCAAAAGAAGTACCTTTTGAAACTATTGATTTAAACCTTTACAGTCCAACTGCTAAAATTGTGGGATTTAAGACTCTGAACAACGACTAAGATACTGGATCGAAGCTTTTCAACTCCGGTATGTTGATTGCTTAAGAAGACAAGAAGGATATAACATTACATGGGAAGATATTGAAAGCCTTTCTCAACCTGGTAAGGCTGATCGGATTGTAATCTCAGTTAGTGACGAAGAAAAGAAACTTTTTGTTTTAAATGTATTTATAACAACGGGAAGACATCAAATTCGGGGATCATGTTATCAAGAATGGGCCAAGAGTGAGTTCTAGCTCCTCATGTTAATGATTGATAAGCTCATACAGTCAGACGATACTACCACAGAATCACAACAAGGTCTTTTTACAAACTGTGCGTACATCGATAAAGAAGACAAAGCAAGTGATGTACGCGACAATGATGATTCCAACGATCACGATGATGATGGTTGTAAAGAAACTAAAGTTCACGAAGGTCAGGAAGATCAGATGTTCAGTAATTCTGTATTATCTAACATGTTGGCAGCGCTTGAAGTAAACTTCACTCAAAGTAAGGTAAAGCTAGAAAACGAGATCAAATCCATCCATGTTTCTTTAGAAGAAGTCTTGTTCATTAAGGATCGTCTTGTTCGCTGTGAGAATAATTATAAAGCGTGTCTGAGTAATTTTGATGATAAACTTCGTCACAGTGAATCACGTTTTGAAGATATGAATAAACAAATTCGCGAACTCTCAACCCAAGTAAAGAAATTACAGGATAACCGTTCTGCACTTATTAATAAACAAACTGAAATGAAAAATACTATAACAGCTTTGACAAATGAAAACTCGTCTTTAAAACGTTTTAAAAGAAAAAATACAAAAACATGAAAATGTTCTTGAAAGCTCTCTGAAAGAGTCACATTCTTCAAAATTGTTACAAAATGGACACGTTCAGCTAACCTCAAGTCAACCTTCAACCGAAATGACCACAAAGAACAAACCAACTCAATCAACTCCAGACCACTTAACTAATAATCAATCAACATTAAATCAGTCATCAAATCAATCGTCTACAAGTGAACCAAAACCAAGAGATACTCTACTGCTATTTGTTGACTCAAATGGAAAGTTCCTGGATCCTAACCTTTTATATCCTGAGAAATCTGTAGATATCAAACATAAATACACCTTAACTAAACTTAAAGACACTGTTAATGAATATAGTAGTAAACCCACTGCTATTGTTATTCATTGCGGTACAAATGATTTAGAGAAAACAAATCCAGAGTCCATAATTCATCGAACAAAAGAATTATTAGATATAACAAAGAAGCGGTTTCCGTCATCACACATTATTTACTCATCGTTATTACCGCGTCAAGATCAATTACAGCATCACGTTAACAAAGTTAATCATGAATTATACAACTATTGCAACAATTCTAGCAACATAACATTTATTTCTCACAGTCACATCCACAAACCATCGCAATTTCATGACAGCAAACATCTGAATCGTTATGGAGTAAAAGTTTTTGCCAAAAACCTCAAAAGCGCTATCTACGAAACTCCAACTAAACAATCTAGACATCAGTCATACAACAACAAATTACAACGAACTGAGCAACCTGCAGTTCCATCATTTCCAAGGATTCCAAGGCTCCAAACTCAACAACCTGGCAGTTTACCACAACAACTACAAACTACAACCATAACTACACAATGGGCGACCGTCATATGCTCAAGCTGTGTCATCAAGTCCTTCCCTATCTCCACTTGTTGCTGATCCTAACACAGGTTTGCCCACTCCATTAAGAACTCTTATAAGACAGTTGCAGATGTTTCTTTGATACTCACTAGCCTTCTAACTACTACTTAAATTCTTACTTAGTAATTAGTGTTCAATTTACTTTAAATTGGCTAATCTTTTATTTTCATTTATTCTTTCACTTTTTTTTCTTCTTTTTCTTGTATTCTGAGGATCTGTTGCCTTTGTATCTTACATATTCATAGTATACTCGTACTGTTATATTATCAAATTATCATTTAAGGCAATATTATCAGGTATATACTAATATATACAGCAAATTTAGCAAATGTTAGATTTTGATAAACGAATTTCATTTTGCTCTTGGAATATTAATGGCTTGTATAGCACAATTCTAGGAAACAAAAGTGATTATATTGATTTTCAAGATATTATTAATAAGCATGATTTTATTGTACTCACCGAAACCTGGACAAATGCTATTCCAAAAGTAGAAAACTACTGTGCATTAACAGTTTGTCCTTATAAAAAACAAGTGAAAAGCGGCCGTAACTCAGGTGGTATGTCGCTTTTATATAAACAAAGTTATCGAAATTTCGTTGAAGTCGTTAAATCCTCAACTAATTTCATTTGGTGTCGAATCTCTAAACATATTCTTGGAAAACATAAAGATCTATTTGTTTGTGGGGTATATATTCCTCCTGAAAATTCTAATTATTTTAATGATGAAATTTTTGAAAAATTAGAATCTGAAATTGAGGAATTTTTAAAAAAAGGTTATGTCATGTTACTAGGTGATTTTAATGCCCGTACTGGAAGAGATAGTGATTCAGTGTGTAAAGATGGACATGATTTCATTACTAACGATTGTAGTCAAATGTCTTTAGATTTTCCTAAAAGAAATAATTTTGATTCTGTTATCAATTCTCACGGTAAACATCTGCTTGATATTTGCAAAATCTTTGATATCAAAATTCTAAATGAAGGCGTTAATGGTGATTCTCTTGGAAGGTTCACATACTCGAGTCAAAATGGATAAAGTACTGTTGGTTATATAATTACTGATCAACTTCTTTTTGATAATGTCAAATATTTTACTGTAGATAAGCAAGTTTTTCCTTTCTGACCATAGCCCCATTTCAGCTTGGCTTCAATCATCAAATTCATTTAACTTTGATAGTGATAATTCTACATTAAGTTTAAGTTCTCTTGAATCAATATCTCCGCAATACATTTGGACTGAAGAATCTATCGAGTTATTTCAAAATGCAATGCAGTCTTATGAAGTTAAAAAATTGAAAAATGATTTCCTAAATAAATTTTTTAACGAATCAGCAGAATCGATAGAGGAAGCAGTCAATTGTGTTCAGTCAATTTTCACAAAAGCGTCGACAATGTCATTAAAATTAAAACAAATAACGAAAAAGAAATCTAAAAGAATCAACAACAAAAAATGGTTTGATTTTGATTGCAAAAGTGCTAGAAAGGAACTGAGAAGTCTTTCTAACCAAAAGCATGATAATCCGTCTGATCCTTATTTGAGACAACTTTACAATTATAAACTAAAGAGTTTCAAAAAATTACTCAAGAAAAAGAAATATAATTTTCATCAAGAAAAATTAAGAGAACTTCAACTTAATTCAAAATCATCAATGTTTTGGAAAATATTGAAAATGTCTGATAAGGAAATTCCTGAAGAATCTATACCTCCTATAAGTGAACAAAGTTGGATAGATCATTTCACAAATCTGCATAAAAAAACACACCTTACAGCTCAACAATCTCTTAAGCCTGGTCCTCACTAGCGACATAAGCATAAGCATAAGCAACATACGCAGACTCAGTACTGCATTTATCACCGAGGTGTGAGAAAAGACAAGCACCGCTAATGAGCAGTACACTACTGAGTCTGCGTATGTTGCTTATGCTTATGCTTATGTCGCTAGTGAGGACCAGGCTTTATGGAACATAACTTGGAAACTATAGAGCAGAATGCTTCTCAAAGTAATAATACTCTACTCAATTCTCCTATTACTGAGGAAGAAATATATACATGTGTTAAACTTTTAAAAAACAACAAAGCAGCAGCTTCCGATAGAATAAAGAACGAGATCCGTAAACAGCATTGGTAGTATGAGTTCAATATATATAAAACTATTTAATTTACTTCTTAAATCTGGCATTTTTCCTGATATTTGGTGTGTTGGATCGTTAACACCAATCTTTAAATCTGGAGATGTATCAGACACTAATAATTATCGGGGTATATGTGTTTCTAGCTGTTTAGGAAAATTCTTCACTGTTATTCTTAATCGACGACTGTTAAATTATGTGCAATGTGACTCGCTTTTACATAATTCCCAAATCGGATTCATGCCCAATAACCGTACTACAGATCATATTTTTAGTTTAAGAACGATCATGCGGATAGGTATGTAAAGCCTGCAAACGGAGGTAGAATATATGCTTGTTTTATTGACTTTAAAAAAGCGTTTGACTCTGTTTGGCATATAGGTTTATTAACACGCTTACTACATTATAATATTAATGGTCGTTTTTATGACCTCATTAAAAGTCTATACTCTAAATCTAAATGTTTTATTAAACTCGGCACAAAACGTACTAAGACGTTTGATTATACTCGAGGTGTTCGACAAGGGTGTATTTTAAGTCCTTTGCTTTTTAATCTTTATCTCAATGAATTATCTGTTCAACTCGATCAAACTATCAGATCAGATCCAATAATTTTACCAAATCACACCAAACTGAATTCTCTTTTGTATGCGGACGATTTAGTTCTATTATCAAGATCTAAAGAAGGCCTTCAAAATTGTATCAACACTGTTTCGGAATTTTGTAATAAATGGCAAATGAAAATAAACTGACAAAAAATAAAAAATCCATGGTTTTTGCTAAGAAAACATTCAAAAAAGTAAATCAACCCTGTTTTACTCTTAATAACAATACTCTTGATGTTGTAAAAGAATATACATATTTAGGAGTAAAATTAACTTCAACAGGAAATTTTTGATCGCACATGTCTAATTCAACAAGCGAGAGAACGGCAATTCATGCTTTATTCAAGCTGACAAAAATAGTTGATTTTAAAAACCTAAAAACCAAAACAAGCTAATAAATTGTTTGATTCAATGATAGCCCCGATTTTAACATATGGTTGTGAAGTTTGGGGAGCATATCAGAAACAAAACTTTGATAACTGGGATAAATCTCAGATAGTCCAGTCCCAGACTCTCTTTCTTGCCGCTCCAGGACTCGCGGAGAAAGAGAGTCCAGTATAACTTGCATGCGCATGTGCAAAATGAGCCAATCAATTGATTAATTAGTATTTTGCGAGCTTGCAATATGCAAATGTCACTGTGTTTGGTAGCAGTGGTAGTGATGCGTATCGAAAAATTCACAAATACGTCTTTCACAACTGTCTATCCGTAAATGGCCTGTAACTGCTCAAACTTTGGTAAAAGATTATAGTTGGTTTTTCCAAGTGCATAGCTCACTGAATCAACAAATGGTTTTCCGAAATGAGACTGATATCGTGTATACAAAACATTTTCTTCTTCAGCCATCTTGAATCATTAGATGACTTTAGGATTTGTAACCACGCGATCACCACATGAATGTGGTGATCGCGTGGTCACTAAGCTGACATGCGCATGCAAGTTATACTGGACTCTCTTTCTCCGCGAGTCCTGGAGCGGCAAGAAAGAGAGTCTGGGACTGGACTAAATCTCAGACAGAAAAAGTGCATTTGCGCTTTTGTAAATATTATCTTGGTGTCAATAGAAAAGCGTCAAATATATTGCTAGTAGATCAGAACTTGGCAGATTTCCCCTGAAAATCTATATTGATACATTAATTTTAAAATTCTACAATCATTTGATTACTTTACCTGATGCTTTCGATAGCTAAACAAGCATTTATGATTTCTAAGTCTTTATTTTCACGTGGCAAATCATGTTTTTCACTCCAACCTTCAATACATATTCCGATTATATAACTTAGGTGATTAGCTGCATCTTAAGAAAATAATCAAATTACAAACAAACCTTTAAAGAATTTTTGTAAAATGAAAGACCGGATATTTTGTAAAATGGAAAGCTGATCTTTTAACATCTAAGAAACTTGAAATATTAAAACCCTTTAAAGACAATTACGAATCTGAAAATTATTTAAACTTGATATGATTTCGACAACGAAAACATTTCACAAAGTTTAGAATCAGTAATCACACACTAGCGATTGAATCTGAAAAAAACATAATAAAGTACAAATCGAAGCCCGTCTATACGAAGACCGTCTATGTAACTTGTGCCGTGATAATAAAATTGAATCTGAAGTTCATATGCTATATCATTGTCCATATTTTATCGTGACTTACGAGAAAAAAATTATGAAAAGATTAATTTCAATAGTAACAATCAATTAGATTACACAACATGCACATTTAATCTATTTCATTCAAGAAATAAAAACAAAATTCGGTATTTTTGAAAATTCAATTACAAAAGTTTAAAACCTCGCCAAGAAGAACTTTCTAAAAACAAGCAGTAATTTCTTAGATTGGAATAGCATTTGAAAATAGTCTCATTAATATTCATCAATTTCCTCACATTAATAGTATAGTTTTCATTAAAAATATATTTTTTTTCCATCTCATTAGTTTATATTTAGAAATTCATATTACATTATTGTTCCTGTTTGTTTATAAAAGAAAATGTTTCTTGTCATAATATCAAAACAATTATGTCAAAAATATATTTCATATTCTATCTTGTAATCAAAACCATGTAATTTTTAGCTTTAGCAATACCTGTAAATGTTGAGGTCATGCAAATAAAGTCAAAGTCTATCTATCTGTATATCTATCTATCTATCTGTATATCTATCTATCTATCTATTTGTATATCTATCTATCTATCTATCTGTATATCTATCTATCTATCTATCTGTATATCTATCTATCTATCTATCTGTATAACAAGCTTTATTGGCATGACCTTACATACAGGTATTGCTAAAGCATTTACAATCATAACAGCAACATATGGATAAATAGATTAATTTACAATCATTGATTTCTATAATTGATACAATAGTAATTATACATTACTATAATTATAAAATTTATCAAATTTACAAAATCAATTACTCATAGATATATGTGAAACAAAATTGTTTATATGTCAATATAAAAAGATTATATATAAACTATACGGCTAATATAAGTTTGAACTATTGCTCATTTTCTGAAAGTTTGTCTTCACGAAGTTTTAAACATTTTTCAATAAATTTTGAAAGATAATAATTTGTACTAGGATTGCGTGAATTAAACAATCTGTATGTATATTCTGAATAATCATAAATATCGAGATTTCTACAATTAATTTTTTCAAAAAATTCTTTTCGTAAATTATCATACAAAGGACAATGATACAACAGATGCATTTCAGATTCAATGGCATTATTATTGCAAAATTTACATTGTCGGAGATGCGTTTGTATTTTTTCTTTAAAATAACGACCTGTTTCGATTGCTAATTTATGATTACTAATCCTAAATTTTGTAAATTTTTTCCTTTGATCAAAATGTTCAATTTGATTTAAATAATCTTCAGGTTCATAATTGTCTTTAATTTGTTTGAAAAATTCTATCTATCTATCTATCTATCTATCTATCTATCTATCTATCTATCTATCTATCTATCTATCTATCTATCTATCTATCTATCTATCTATCAATATTTCAATATTTCAATATTTCAATTTATGGAAACATATACTAAATAACTCCCCAAAACTTTCTTTTTACAAAACTTTTAAAGAATACTACGAAGAAGAAAAATATTTGAGTACTTTAAATAACTTTGAAGAAAGACGACAGTTTTCACAACTACGAATTAGCAGTCATAAATTAGCGATTGAAACTGGAAGATACACTATACCTAAAACACCACAGGACCAAAGATTTTGTCTATTATGCAAAGATAAAATAGTAGAAACAGAAGAACACATGATTGCCGACTGTTCAGCTTATTCTAATCTTCGTTTAGAATTTCAATCAAAACTCAAGGACAAAATTGATTTTTCTACAAATTATTTATCTGCTCTTATGAAATCATTAGATGAAAAAGTGATATTTTACTTATCAAAATACATATCAAAATGTTTCCATAAAAGAAAAGAAAAACTTTCAGAAATATAATCCATAAGATATTCCATCTCAATTATATTCATATATATTTATATACATGTATTATTAGTTCATATTTGTTTCTGTTCCATAATAATAACAAAATGTCAAATCACCTTTCAGTGATTACTAGTTATTATTTACGTATAAAAACCAAAAAAAAAAAAAAAAAAAAAAAAAACCTTGTAAACTTTAACAATACCTGGAATGAACCAGGTCATGTCAATAAAGTACGTTGAACTATCTATCTATCTATCTATCTATCTATCTATCTATCTATCTATCTATCTATGTTCGTAGTCGCAAATGTGTATGCAAATTAGGCAGCATGGAAACGAGGCAGCGCACGTTTTGCCATCATCGCGACAACGTGACTCGGCTTCACTTGCGTCATATCGAAGCAAAGTGTGGTTTTCGCTGTGCTTGGATTTCGCCTTTGGTTTACAATGGATTGCTTTCCTGCTGGGACGCTCAAAATACACACAAACGCACACGTTCGTGGTAGACCCACACCAAAAGATGTCGAGCGTCAGTTTCGAAACGGGTCGTTCCACGAACTCAAAAGCCAAAGGAACTCAAAAGCTCAAAAGAACTCAAATGAACTCAAATGAAACCGAAATGAACGTAATACACGAATACTCAGAACCAACAAATACTAACTCTTCAGTAAGCAGGGACTTGATTTACAATTACTCTGAAGACGAGAGACAGACTGAATAACAACTCGTTTCCAATATATTTTGACTCAAGCGACAACTTGTCTGGCGATTGTCTGGCTCTTCGATTTGAGAATTTCAAGAATGTATTTCAATGTTCTCTGTAATTAAATGGTATGGCTAAAATTTTTTGGCATACAAACTAAAATAAATACTATTAGAAAGTCAATGATTACAAAGCAACAGCTACTTTAAAATATCGAAGAAAATAGACAGAGCAAGGGCACTAGGACAAAGTCGTTGTGTTTATGTGTAATAAATCAAGTTAAAAATTGTACTTATCTGCAGTCAATCCTATGAAGCTCTGAAGTCACATTATTTCCTCTGTTTTTGACCTTTCTGGCCTTTGTTCTAGCTGTTATAATGCTTTATCTTTGGTCAAACGAACGTTCCAACGGTTTGAATATCGATACTCGTTTGCAATTGGGGTCCAGTTCCTGCTCCGCCAAACTTTAGTTAGCGATTAGTAGTAATAAGTTAATCAAATTCGACTTAAGATCACTCTAAGTGAGAGGGGTAGGCAACACAGCCCTTTCTATTGT
>JALIZF010000795.1:0-82314 GCA_029948255.1 Telmatactis stephensoni
CAGTTCAGTCTGAATAAAGGGTCATACTCAGGTACTCAGTTTTTTTGAGTAAAGGGTACTCAGTTACTGAAATAATTGAGTAAATTTACTCGGATATAAGTGAGTTACTGTGGATGCACCGATTTACTCAAGTTTTTGAGCAAATTTACTCGCGCGTTTTTGCAGTGTTACATCACTTAACACAAAAAAAATCAAGCAAGGAAAAAAGACCGGAAAGAAATTCGCGCAAAGAAGAAGCCAAAGAATTTTTTTTTCACCAGCGAAAAAAAAAAAGAAAAAAAAAATGCTGCACAAGCAATGAGCAAAAACAAACAAACAAACAAACAAACAAACAAACAAACAAACAAACAAACAAACAAACAAACAAACAAACAAACAAACAAACAAACAAACAAACAAACAAACAAACAAACAAACAAACAAACAAACAAGCCAGCCAGCAAGCAAGCAAACAAATTGGTGCAAGCTGAAAAAAATCCCCCATACCCATCACTTCCCTAATTAGTCCGTGCCTAAGTTGTTTTACATGTAATGAAGTCTTGTGGTGCAGCTGTGGTCACGGACTACTAACACTTGTGCGCTTGGATCATCGAGATGGGCTTCTTCAGAAATCTAGCTATTTTTGCATCCGACCATTTATCTTCGTTCCTCAGTTGGCAAACCTGTCCTTTCTCAAATGGTGTCAGGGCTTTAACTGGACAATTTGCGGTTAGTTTTTCCACTTGAGGAACACTCAAGTTCATATCCTTTGCAATGGTCTGCAAACTCTCCCCATCCTTGTACCGTTTACTAAAAAGATATGATAATAACAAATAATAAACATAAATAAATCATCTTTTCAATTTTCACAGCATCATATCCAGGTACAACCTCCTTCCCATGCCCTTCCTTCCCAAGCGAAGTGAAAGGGCCTGGGAACGAGGCTGATCCATAGCTGGTCTGAAAAGCTAGACCTTCACGTTATTCTGGGTAGAAAACACTAGTGAACGTGAATCAATCCTTTCTTGGTCTCCATGGAAACGTCTCACCCCAAAATGATGCCGGTCAACTCATGTAGCGTGGACTCTAGTGAAAAACGTCTGTGCATGCGTGCAGATTGCGATGTTTTCTTAAGAAATGTGTGAGTTTTAGCTTGAAATTAAATGCTCGTGCTCTCGGTGTGTACATAAAATTTCTCTTATATACATACACTTCTTGTGTGACAAAGAAATTGCATTATGTGAATACTGACCCTAAGTTTCAAGAATGGAACTTGAGTTTTGATATTTTATGAAAACCATTGTTGAAGGCAAGCGTAAAAGAGAAATTTGCATAAGTTTACAAAAGCACGAAGACGTGACTACGAACATGCGCAGACGTTCTTCACTAGTGTCTGTTGCGTGACGATCTCAACTCGGAAAAAATCCTCAATATAAACGCACCGTAAGAAAACTGCATACATACCGACAAGCCTTTTCTTTCTTATCAGGACTGTTGAGGATGCAATCAGTTGATAACTTTAACCTTTTTGCTGTCAGAAGCCATTGCGCTTCCATGTTAGCGTAACTGAAATACGGCACTCCAACCCAATTTTTGCATGTGTCGTCGTTCAGTTTTCCACCAACGTTAAAATATCTTGTAGCATCGGCATACAACTGTGCAAGTGTCTTGGTTCCGTTTGTGCAACGTTCTTCACAGTAGTTGATAAGCCTATACTTGTTTGTATAGCAGCTATATAAGAACTTGATTCTGCCTAAACCGTCGGCAAGATTTGTGGCAAGTTTTAAGGTTTTATTAGCATTTGCATCTCTGATACCTATAATAATATCAATTTTAATAACAATAATCATCATAATAATGATGATGATGATGATAATGATAATAATAATAATAACAATAGGATCTAGTATATGCATAAAACTAACGTCTCTATACTTTTCCTAACAAATGGGGTGAGGGTGGAATTAAAATAATAGATAAATTAGTTATACCTATAATGAAGGCGTCCATGGCTGCGGCTGCTTTCGTCAGATTTGCGCTTTGCTGACCTGCTGCCTTGGCCAGTTTTCGTACATTTTCAAGTTCTTTGAGAAAGGATGCACCTGTGAGTTGAGTTTTGATATACTGGAATCCCTGAAAAGGCAACAAGGCACGAATAGTGGCTATCAGGATTTCAATGCACCTACCAATAACATTGTAAGGCACGCAGCGGCCAATTTTTGATTTAAATGGATAAATATAAGTCTCGGGTCATTGAAATGGGCTCCCTTCTACAGGGTCAATTTTTGAATAATACCCCGGAACTGCTAACTAAAGGTTCTATTACACGACAAAGCGGTAAAACGACTGCGCATGCGCGAGTTTTCGCGGGCTTACGATTTACGCATGCCCGCTTCTTGATCACAGGAATCCCAAGGAATATTTTCAGAATTGTTATCTTTACGTCTTTCCAATTCGGCCCGCGCGAGCGGAGCACCATATCTAAGAAAAAATGGTAACCCATCCAGTTGATTTTTCATGGACACACAGGGAGCCCAACGGCTGTACGTCCGTCCGTCGTCCGTCCGTCCGTGTTAATCGCGATGCTGATTGGCTGATTGATTTTTGGCGCCAACTTGACGCACGCTGACACTTTGAAAACTGAAAATTTACAAGTTTCCTTGCAGTTTTAACTTGCAAAACTAAAAAATATTATTCTGGAAACCTCGTAAAAATTTAGCGATTTTCATGATCATCAATCTATGCCAATCTTGACGGGTTAAAGTGAAAAAAATCCGTACGTTTGAATTTTTCTTCGGGCCCGGTGTCAACTCAAAAACTGCTCAAAAGACGAAGGAAACAGAGCATATTTTCAAAGTTGGACGACTTTTTAGTTGGATTCGCAGCTTTAAAAAACTTCTCATAATCAATGAGTTATTGAGGATCGTGTATTCTTCGTTTCGTGAAGATGCCTTCAGTAAAGCTGCTTAAAAATCTAGCCAAAGTTGGAAATCAAGAATCGTCTGCATTGAGCGTAAAACAAGGACTATGCTTCTATTAAAAGACCTAGAAAGACAACAAGGAAAGCACTTCAAGGTAAAGACCCTGGCCAGATTAAATGATGTCAAAAAGTCTCTTGTACCTATATTTGATCTTTGATCTTTTTGTATTTGGGATTGATGACTTAAAAAACAAACTTTTATGCACGTTTAAACAAACAGTCAAGTACAAATGACATGTTCAACGACATTTTGTTTTACGGTGAACTTTTAATAATAAAATTAGCAAAAAAAAATATTTTGAACTTATTTCAACCCCACTAAATACAGCTCAAGTTCGGGTCTGGAATTAATGAAAAAAATGACAGGAAAATAAGAAGGAATTTTGCGGCATGCAAACTGGAGTTGTTTTACATTCAAAAGCATGAAGTTGCAGGGGCGTATCCAGAATATTTCAAAGGGGGGTCACACTTTCCACTTTCCACCAAAGGGGGGGTCACACTTCCAATTTCTCAATCTTTCTCCAGTCAGATTCTTTTATTTCTATCATCTTTTTGTTTTCAAAGGGGGGTCACGGGCACCTTGGGACCCCCCCTTGGATACGCCCCTGAGTTGCTCAGTGAGCCCTATGAGACCTTAAGCCGCGGCTACACGAGCGATTTTTTGCCTACACAGACGACGCGATTTTCTGAAATGATCGGCGCGCGGTGGTGGCTACACGAAGCAACAAAAGCTGACGATAAATGTTGGCGATGAAATCCAAAAATATAAATAATCAAATCGTGGTTTTGTCGGTCAAAATAATCTGGAAGAATTGAAGAATTGAAATTTGGTCGCGTCGCGAGTGCGAAGAAAAAGTCGCGGAGTGGCTACACGAGAGAGAAAGTCCGGGACGTTGTCGCTAAAAATTCAACTCTTTGAATTTCTCGCGACTTTTTTTGGCGATTATTTTAGCTGTCGCGTCGCTTGTTCAAGGGTGGCTACACGCGCGATTTTCACCTTTCGCCGATCATTTCAGAAAATCGCGTCGCCTGTGCAAGCAAAAAATCGCTCGTGTAGCCACGGCTTTAAATGTAGACTGAAAATGCTTAATTCCTTGTTTTCTTGTTATGTCAAGTAGCTGTTTTTACAATCACTTTAAATTGTATTATCAGTGTAATCTAGAAGGCTAGAGACAAGTATTCACCTAGTGTGTCATTCTATTCTACACTTTAAATAAAACAAAACAACAACCACAAAAAACAAGATGTCACAATATAGTGAAGACAGACAAATCAAGATATGTTGTTCTGTAATATTCAGGATGTTGAAAAGGTTTAATTAGTTGCATCAATTTAAAAAAAGGTTTTGGAGATTTTGCTTTCTATTTCTGAGAATTGTGAACAACTACAAAGTCAATTATGAAATCTGACAGTGAATCTGAATATTAAAATATACTGTAATAAAGGTCACTGAGCTTACAAGCCCATACAATAAACAAACCAAAACAAATGCTCTTTAAAATAATCTTCATTTCAACTTTTTCAAGCCCTTTACAATTGGGCAATTACCACAGGAAACCCAATCCATTTGAATCAAGAACATAAAAAAATATTAAAATTGAAATCGGAGCTCTGCTATTAGGAAGTAGTTGTTTTGAGTTGTTTTAGTGTATATAACCTGGAAGAAAGAATTCTTGTTTTGTGACAACTATTTATCTGTGTCATTCTATTCTACATAGTACAAAAACAAGGTGCCACAATACTGTCAGAAAAATCTAAATATGATGTTCTGCAATGTCTAATTGTTTGATTGAAGGATGTTAAAATGGTTCAGTATTTGTGTGAATCAAATCAGTTTGAGGGATTTTTGCATTCTATTTCTGAGAATTATGAAGGCCACTACTACAAAGTCAATTATAAAATCTGACTTAATCTGAATAAATATCTCTATGGTAACTGAGCTTGAAAGCCTTATAATTCTCAGGAGACTAAAGGGAAAGAAATAGAGCTTGATCTATAATATTTATTTCAACTTTTACAACAAAATGTAATCTTTGTTTGCTTATTACCACAGGAAGCCCAATTCATTTGAATCAAAAACGTCAAAATAAAACAAAGTATTTAAAATCATTATTATTATATTTAAATGGGAGCTCCGCTATTAGGTAGTACCTAATTTTTATATTATCTTTGAGCCAGGAGGGAGGGAGGGAACGTCTCTAAAGAAAACCCTGGGACAGTGATCTCTGTAGTTTGACGTCAAGGATGCGTGTGCAAAGCTCCAAGAGGGTCCTGAAGGGGTAAAATGGGACTGGGATTTGCCTGTTTTTTTTGACTGGGAAATGGGATTTGTTGTACTGGGACTGGGATTTGGGGATTTTTTGTCACTGGGAATGGGAAACAGAACACCACATGGGAATGGGATTTGATGCTGAAAAACTGCAAAACCGTACAAATATTTTAAAAAAATTGAAAAAATTACAAGTCGACGCACAAAAACGAAAAAGAAAAAAATCCCACACACTCAATTCGGTTTTAACCTGCATTTCAACATTCAACACATCATGTGTACATGCTTCAGTCATAAATTGCATTATCCTTATTACAATGACTGGGATTGGGATTTTAATGAAAAAGTAGGCTGGGAATGGGATTTGGACCCCCCCCCCCCCTTCAGGACCCTCCTCCAAGATGTCGGCACATGAAGGAGAATGTAATTTACATGTTTTTTTGGCTGTTTTTACACCCAAAATGTTAAAGTCCCCATTACATATATTATGACATCTTTTTTTTATGTTTAAACTCAGTTCGTGTCAGAGAGTATAGTGAAGATCTTTTTATCGTATTTTTCATACCTCCATATTTTCTATAAAAGTTTCAAATTTCAAAACAAATATATATATATATAAAAACCCTTTTGGATGCAGGACATAACTGACAATTTATCGACATGCAAAGAAGTTGTTGCTCTACGTTTTGGGAGTCTAATTAATGTGACAAAACTCTTTCAAATTCTTTAGACTATGGACTACTTTGACTTCGTACTTTTCGGACAAACTCATCTAAAACTGATTGCAGTTATTGATCCCCAATTTTTTGTGCTGTTTCATTACCTTAACCAATTCAAGGGAGCAGAATTCTAGCGACTCCTATTTTCTCAATGTTAAAATGGTATGTAGGTTTTTACCTTAGTATCAAGAAGGTTGATGTAGTCAGTGAGATTTTTTTGTACTTCCTTGGTGGCTTTTTTGGCTTTTCTTCCCTTGGCCAACATGTCTCTGGCTCTATTGAGATTGTCTTGGCATTGCCCAAATTTTGCTATTATAGCTGTAACATCCATATCTGTTGAAATATGTTCATGAAATCAAATATAAGTTAATCAAACGATCGAGGATTTTTGGAGGCCGTTTATACATATGACTATAGGGTGACTGTTTTCTTGCACTTATTTTTGATATTTATCAAAAAACGGTAAAATCGAACGTTTTTCGAATTTCAGAACGTTTTTGAATTCGACTTTATTTTGTAAGAAGTCAAGAGGAGCAAACTTGATGATCACTTGTCATTTGTTTCAAGTAATTTTAAACTGAAATTTAAGCCATTGATAGCCTTATTAATGAGTCACTTACATACAGATACACCGCTAGTAATGACTGTGACCCCATTAAGAACATGCGTAAATGTCCGTGCATCGAATCTTTTCTTTTGTCTTGATATAACCGTTTCTCTGATGTGAGCGTTCATGCCAACTTTGTTCACTCCCAGTATCTTTGCTGCTTTGGTATGGCGAGCGGTGGCGAGCTCTCTATACGCGACACTATCCGCAAAGTTATTGATTTTCTAAAGAAGGAAAGAAAGAAAATAGAAAGAAAGAAAGATACAGATATTTTTCGTAAACTAACAGAATGTAAATATCCAACACACAATGAACTCACATCCCAGTTTACAAGTTCTCTCTTCTTTTTGGTTGAAAAACATAACAACCGAATGTATGATGTCATATCTACGAAAGCCGAGGACGGCCTTCCGATTTCCGATTTCCGATTTCCGATTTCCGATTTCCGATTTTTGTTTTCCGATTATAGTCTAGTCGCATGATGGTACTTGAAATCAAATTTAATGGATAGAAAAATTGGATTTCTGTTCTCTGAAAGCTGAACTAATTCTGATTTCTGATTATCTGAAATCAGAAAATGGATTGGCCGCAAAACATCCCGATGATTTTAGTCACATGATGTAGTCAGTCCATGCATGTACTGGGCTGCAAAATGAGGGTCCTGAATCGAAGAAGAAGTAAAATGGCAATTGGGATAGGCAAATTTAGTGAATCCAACAATCCTTGCCAAAAGGTGTTGGCACGATAACATTTTGTAGAGTTTTTGGTGCATCTTACATCTATGTGTTTTGTTCTGTTTGATTTTTATTGATTGATTGATTGATTGATTGATTGATTGATTGATTGATTGATTGGTTGATTGATTGATTGATTGATTGATTGATTGATTGATTGATTGATTGATTGCATGATTTTACGTCTGTTTTCGATCAAGTGAATGAAAATTATATTGTCTCATTTCATTAGGAATACCTCAATATTCACAAAAAAGGTGATGAAAGACCAATGGGATCCCTGGCCAGATTATGAATGGACTTCATGTTAACATTCTCAGAATACAAAATGAACAATACCAACAACATGCATATTACCCTGGTTAGTTTTCTTTGTGTATAACGCCTCCACGCTAAGGTGCCCGCCGCTTGCAATCCAAGAAATGAAATACCGGCAACTCCTAACAGAGTACCCTTTATGCTATCAAAATAAGATTTGTACATGAAATCGAGTTGTTGAAATGTCAATCCACGATAGCTGTCATTTGCGGCTTTTAATTGAGCCTGAAAAGGAACAATATGAAATGAGAGCGATGACGATTATTTGTTCCATGACAGAGCCGAGATTTCCGTGCGGGTCGTGTCATGCGGTGTCGTGTCGTGTCATGCTGGTCGTGCAGTGCCGTGCCGTGCCGTGCCGTGTTGTGCCGTGTCGTGTCGTGTCGTGTCGTGTCGTGCCGAAAATGAATTGGGCACAATCTTGGATAGCATTTACAGTAAATATTCATAGTGTAATTTAAGTTCACTGAATATTCTATGAATATTCCAGTGAGAAGCTTCCTGTACTAGAATCTCTTTGAGGGAGATACAAAACCAAAACCAAAACAACACCACCAACAACAAATGTTGTAAGAGTCTAATTTCATCAAACATGTCAAAGACATACCTTAATTTCATTCCATTTAGTGTTAAATGCTTTGATAAGTTTAAGTTCATTCAAAAACCTGTCTTGAGCGTCAGTGATTCGTTTCATATCCTGCCATACTTCGCTTATTTTATAGTTCGTTTGCGTGATATCTTCAAGAAGATTTTTAGCTGAAGAGATAAAAGTAATAATTGAGCTTGAATGACCTCATCAAGAGAAACGATGCACTAGAGTAGATTTCGTATGACTGTGAAAACGGCACCGCACGGTCACGGCACGGTTACGGCAGGAATTTCGAATGTTTTTATAGAGATCACGGCACTGACACGGTTACGGCACGGCGCGGTCCGTTTCACACTCATACGAAATCTGCTCTAAAACTCCAGGGCGCCCCATTTCTCCATCAATGCTCCGTACTACGGATATTTAAAGCCACACTGAACTTCAAGGTTTAGAAAATTTAGGCTCAGATTTCAGCCGCCGGGGTTTCGTGCACCCGCGATACTCATCCCCGTGACGGCTGGGCGCGTGGAGTAAGCATTGTTTGGCTAGACCAATCAGCAATCTGCCCCTCGATTTTCAAGGGGCATAAATATAATTAAAATTCTATTGTAACCACCAAACGTTTTCTTCGTGATTTTGAATTATTTCAGTCTGAAGTACTTTTTCACATGGAGATATCAACAAAGGTGATAAGTCGGAGGCAGCGCGCCAGTTAGCCTGAGAAATAGCCGTCTTTTCGCTTGCTCCGGAGTTGCTCCGCAAAACACAAGCTTCCCATGCCCATTGGGCTACCTGTGCTAACGATCGCAACGGCCTTCCATATGCCGTGTTTTTTTAATTTTTCTCTTCTGAATAGGCGATATGCACCAACAGGTCACGTGACACTATCTCCCTAAATCAAATAGCACCGTCAGAATGAACTTCAGAAATGGAAAGAGCGTCTCAACATTAGTAAAATAGCAAAGTTTCAGCTAATAAGATGTAATACAGGACAAATTAATGACAGCAAATTCAAGATGAAATATTTTCTTAAGATTCTTTTGCAAGATCGTGCCATCCAACGGGTTGTCCCAAAGGAATCTTAAGAAAATATATCTCATCTTAAATTTGCTGTCACTTTATTTCATTCATCTTATAAACTGAAACTTTGCATTTGAACTAAGGTCAACTAATATCGAGGTGCTCTTTTTTTCATATATATATGCTGCTTGATTTCTGGGAGATGGAGCGTCACGTGACTGATCTGTTAGTGCATACCGCCTATTGAAGATATTTGCTGTTAAAATTTCAAAAATGGCAAATAGATAAAGTTTAATAGTTACTGAACACTTGTGACGTGGTTATTTTCCATTTTGAGTTCGTGATCGTTTTAGTGGGGTTCGGAGCGCTGAATTTTGACAAGCAGCGACGTCTGATATTAAATAGAGACAAAAATAATTGACCGGCCGGATGTGATGAATAACTAACAGCAAACATCATCGTAAAATGGAGCCATAGACGACTTTCAAAAATGGCGGCCTATAGTAAATGAGAACGAGGCCACAAAGGCCTTGTTACCAGAACTGATAATCGTGGCGACACTTCTATTGCTATCAGAGACGATGTATCCCTCCTCCTCTTCAAATACCTATTTTCTGTGCATTTTACAGAATAAACTTAGACTCATTATATGCCATGATAATTTTGGAGGCCTTTCTGGCCTCGTTCTCGTGAACAATGAGCCCGCCATTTTTGAAATGTCGTCTATTCTGCTCCGTTTCTTCAATTTTCTAACAACAACAAAACCTTTACTAGACTTTTCCAATCAATTGTAAACAGAATTCGCGAATAAAATACTCATAATATAACGAAATATTCACGATCGTTGGAGTCACTGAAATACGAGTTTTCGCGGCCTAATTTACTCAAACCTTTCTTATCCAATCAGAATCACCACCTGGATCTGGGTAGCGTCATCAGTACGGAATTTTTGACATTTACGTTTTGTATTTAAACTTAAGTCTTTTCAACACTTCGTTAGATTAAACTTAAGACCGAATCACGTAGATAAACTATGGAAAAGCTTGTACATCTGTACTACAATTCCAACAGTGTTCAAGTTTTTGGGTACCAGAGGCCCGAGAGGGATTGGGGAGAAGAAAGAGAGGAGGAGGGGGCCCCCTCCCCCTCTCTTTCTCCTCCCCAATCCCTCTCGGGCCTCTGGTACCCAGGGTAGTTTTTGGTCAGAACCTAAACATGAAGTACTCCACGTGATGGCTACAGACCAATCGGTGAATTGGAGTTTGATCTACGTACCGGTAAGAGCTCCAAAATCGAATCTCCTAAACGCTGGAACCAGATAATCCTGAATTGTTTTTATCTCTTTTTCTGTATCGCATATCTCCTTATAGCCTGATTTGCAACAGCCAGCAAGCTTGAACCATGCCTCAAATCCAATAGTTGCAACTGAAGAGCCAACTGATATACCCAAAGCCACTCCCGCAGCCCTTGCCAATATCGTGCCCCATCCTCCTATAGAAATAGAAAAAAGTAACTGTTTGAGCTCTGTCAACAATGCCATGAACAAAACTGCGTGAGATAACTTCTTTTTTCGATTTACCCTGCTAGCAGAGATTTTCACGTAAAGATCGAAAGAAACCTCTTGCTTCAGTCAAATGCAAGTAGTCCAAGTGGAGGATTTGTTTGGTTTAAGGACGTTTGCGGCCAAATAAAGTTACTCCTAGATTTCTTCGCCCTTTTTTCTTGACATACTGCCTCATAATCTTGTGGTGGGTGGGTGGGCCGGAGGAATTGCAGGAATCAAATACAAAAAAAAATTCAACCCCCCGGTAAGGAATTGAACTATATTGATGACCCACCCCACTTCCAAATATGAAAATAGGGTCCCTTGACCTGGTTTAACTTTCAGAAAAACATGACCCACCCCCTTTCATATAGTAAATTTCTTTTGGCCCACCCCTCAATTCCTCCGGCCCACCCCCCCCCCCCACCCCCCCCTAAAAAATGAATGCTCCCTAAATCGACAAAAGTTTACAATCATGGATTGCCTTTTTACGATCTGTGTTACAATTAAAATTCATTTCGACCAAATTACAGGCCATAATGGGATCATTGAAAGCTTGAGAATCTTATCAATTTTAAACACTTTTCAAATCTGAAATATTGTAAATTCTTCCTAGGAGTAAACCAAAAGTTATTCCTTCTTCTTTTGTTGAAAAATGACTTTATTTCTTTTCGGTATCATGCAGAATACTTAATTTGAGATCACGAACGTGCCACCTAACTTGGTTAGCCTAACATGGTTATTATAGGTGGCCTGTACCCAAAATCCTGTTTTAATCTAATATTTCTTTTAAACATATAAAATATGTAAACAAATATATGTAAATACGTAATATGTAAATATGTGGTACTAAATAAAGACATTGTATTGTATTGTATTGTATTGTATTGTATTGTATTGTATTGTATTGTATTGTATTGTATTGTATTGTATTGTATTGTATTGTATTGTATTGTATTGTATTGTATTGTATTGTATTGTATTGTATTGTATTGTATTGTATTGTATTGTATTGTATTGTATTGTATTGCTCTATTGACCATATATAGCATGGGCTACCTGTGTTTTAAGTTGACTTACGTTTCTCTGGTTGTAGAAAAGTCGTATCGCTTTCATTACTGGCCGACGAATCCAAAACGTTTCGATCTGTAAAATCCAAGGAATCTGTAACTACACTAAAACCTCGTTAACTCGAACCCGATTGACCCAAAACCCAACCCCCATTTGCCGTGGGTCATTTCTTTCAGTATCGGTTATCTTGAACCCGGAAGTTTGAGTTAGCGGGGTCAAGAAAGGAAGGAAGGAAGAAAGACATCAAAAAGAAAGGAGAAAGGGAAAGAAAGAAGAAAGAGAGAAGGAGAGAGAGAAGAAAGAAACAAATTAAGAAAGAAATAAAGAAACAAACAACATCAACAAGTAGAAGAAGAAGAACAACAACAACAAGAACAACAACAACAACAACAACAACAACAACAACAACAACAACATCAACAACAACAAGAAAACCTACCTAATTCTTCCAGTAAGTAATCGCCGTTGAAATGCTCAGGGTGCAGTTGTGGATCAAGATGCAAAGTGGTTGGCGGCCCTTTTAGAGGGTCAATAGAATCAAAGCTGCTGTCATATTGGTGGTGTGATGCCGGTCGAAAATTGTTTATGCGATAAGCGGCAGTGAACTCTTGTCCAAGAGTTAAGAGTATCAAGAACCACGAGTACTTAACAGCTGTGTTTGGCCTCATCTCGGTGAAGGATAGCACAGCGGAACACCAATCAAGCAATGCAATAAAGCAACGAGTATTTCTGAAATGCAAACGACGATTTCATGATTTCATATTTGTAATATAGATGACAAAATAGTATGACTTGCTAATAATAATAATGGAAACTTTATTTTATATTTATACAATAATTACAAATCTCTCTACTTAAAGGCAATTTGCAATTGACTACTCGAGTGATACATGCATTTATAAATGTAAACGACAAAATGATTTAAATATATATATATATATATATATATATCAAAATTTCAATGAGTCTGGGTTATTCCATTCTTTGTTTCGACAGCAGAAAAGGTAATAAGTTGATCTGATTGTAATGTTGATAATTTTTTTCACAATATAGTTTTGTTTAATAATAATAATAATAATAATAATAATAATAATAATAATAATAATAATAATAATAATAATAATAATAATAATATCACTTTATTTACAGAGGGATAAACACGTGAGTACTAGTTGATATAAAAGAACAAAAGAAAACAATGTAAGTCCCGTGAGGGGGGTATACGGGCAAGGGGTGGAGAAGAAATTATCAATCAATCAAATGGTACAAAAATCCCTACCCAGGGGAAGATGTTGTCAATCAAAAGCATTAAAACCACTCCATGTCCAATTATCATGACAGAGAGGCTCAAACACTACAGACTTTTATAGAATTAAATAAAAATACAAAAATAATCAAACTGTACGCGTATGCTTAGCAGGATTTCTTTGGTTATAATGTATTCTAAACAAGTCTAAATATATATAAAGTTTTTTTTCTCACTTCCGATCTTTCCCTCTCCTTCACCATGTGATCTGCTTAGTGACGTCTTCTAGAAGTTTACCACAGGCCTCCCAAACTCCAGCATAAATCAAATATCCCGACACATGGGACAGTTTGTGATCAAACTCCCGCGACCCAGGGGAAACATGTTTGCTATCAAATCCCCACACCTTCCTTGCCCGAATATCCTCCCCCACGCGGGATTTACATTGATAGATGCATAACTATTAGTTTGCTATTTTTTCAGTATATAACATGACGTCATAAGCTCGACCTCTATAATAAGGGCACGTATTTTGTCAAGAGACCATAATACTAAGAGAGCGAAACTCAGTATTGATGTCTGTGCCATGTTCGTGGCGGCTAAGGCTATTTTTAGTAACTTCGCCATCGCGCGCGCAAGGCTCTTAAACAATAGAATTCAAACGGTCCCGTCCGCGCGCACGTCAAAAATCAAATTCTATTGGTTGAGGGACTTGCGCGCGCGATGGCGAAGTTACTAAAAATAGCCTTAGCCGCCACGAACATGGCACAGACATCAGTACTGAGCTTCGCTCTCTTAGTATTATGGTCTCTTGATTTTGTATAATACATGTGCCTTATTTTACGTCATCTCAACTGCATTTTGAGATTTGAAACTTTTATATGATCTTGGAAAATACGAACTCAAATTTGAAAACATGCCACTACTTGCACTATGCTCTCTAAAAAGAATTATTTTTACATATCAAAAGGAGCTTCTAGGATATTAAATCTTTTACCAATCCCATTTCTTTAAATGCACATTTAGAAAAGTTTAGAGTGAGGTTTTTAAAGATAACATTAAAAACACAAATACTAGAGTACACTGAAACACTAAAAGTGATCATGCACAACATAAACAGCACTAAATAGTGCTATTTTATGCTAATTCTATTGTTTTCTATTGTTGAATTAGTGTTATTTAGTACTAATTAAATATTGCAAAGTATTGCACACTTTTAGTGTTTGTTCTCTATCTGAAGGTAGGTTTCATTGTTTTTTTGCTAAATCTCTACAACGTGCATTGGCCATTATTTAAAGCCAACGCAGTCAGGTATATAAAGCTCAGTAAAAACGTAAAAACCTAGCTACTTTAAATGCCACGGCGTATGGGCAGCAAGAGACGCGGAACGACGTAAGATCACAACCTAAGAAACATTAACTTTGCAGTCAAAGAATAAATATTTAAAATATTTCTTTCTGATTAAAGCAAATTAAAATTTATGGTAAAATTGCAATTAATAATAAAGTCATTTTCATTTATAGAGTGCATGCACTTAATCCGTGAAACAAACACTACTAATTAGTAGTAAATAGTGTTGATTAGACAATAGGAAACAAAGGAATTATCATAATTTAGCAATATTTTGTACTATTTTTGTTTCACGGATTAAGTGCGTGCACTCTACTGGGCTCTGCGTACTTAGAAATTAAATAAAAAATTAAGGCCAAACTTGATGAAATGAAACTTAACTGGTTCGTGCATGAAATTTTAGACATTTTAGGTAAGGTAGAATATTTTTGGATCAGCTTTTTTTTACAAAGCCATTTATATATTTCTTTACTCTATATAACACCAGAGATATATCTATACCTTCGTTTCAGCTGCTATTCTTGCTATCCGTGTCGTCTTTCGAGTATGCTTCAATTAAGTTGGAACCTTGACTAAGCACAACTGTATATTGGCAGTCTTGAGTACATCTGATTGGTTGGTTTGGCAGTGGATCACTGATCACTATTTAAAACCCACTTAAATGCTAACAGCAACACATGGATACCGGAATTTCGTTTCTTTTTTGCTTTTAAAGTGGAATTTCAGTTTTGTATTAGCCAACTGCTGAAATCTCCACGTGTTATTGAGTTTACTTTGTTCTTTGAAAATGTTACTCAACGTTTTATCGAATAGTTTGGCGTACTTAATTAAGTACGTGTGAGAAGCAATAGGTACGTAACGAATACACCTACGTATCTATGATTATACTAGTTTGGATCATGATTTCAGTAGCTTTTTTTTCTTTGAACTTAAAACATACATAAGACTGTGGTTCGGTAAAAATAGTTTTGGTTTTGGATCAACTAATTCTCTGAAACGTATATAGCAAAGGATTAAATTGCAAACTGAATTTAATTTTGAGCACAATGATTGACAACAGACGCGAAAAACTGCAACTGTACTTGATCAACCATGAAACTTGAAGAAATGAAAGTTAAAGAGCTTGGATTCTGATAGAGGAAAAACCATTCATTTATAGCCCGCTATTGTGTTACAAATGAACAAAGGTATATAACTAAAGGAAAGCAGACGAAAGTGCTATAAAGTATTAGATATTTTTAAAGCGGTGCCGATTTTGTTAAGTAAAATACTGTTAAAGTTATGCGTGCGTGAAAATTATTTTAGAGGTTTAAAATAAGGGACGCGAATCAGTTAAGGCAAGCATGTCGTTTGAGGCACTTTAATTATGTCATTGAGTTTGAATAAATAAACATTGAATAAAACCCATGTGACTAGTCTCCTACGACGTTCTTTAATTCACGTAGTGGGCCGACAACTTAGTTGATATTTTGTCTTTATGAATTTAAGGATAATAAAAATCCTTGATTAATCTTTTGCATCGATTGCTCTTGCATGTGTACTGCTTCAGAAATGTGCACTGAAACAATAGTACACTTGACTAAATGGTTCTTTTATTTTCGCTTTCAGTCCGCCGAACCTGAGAAAACCGTGTACACTTAAAATATGTCTCGACACTCATTGCATAGTAAAAAATAGCATCAGCAAGCTCTTTTAACCAAAGCTGAAAGCACAGGCCGGTCGACCAGCCATGCACCAAAATTGTTTGACATCTATTTTCGTTTGAACTTTATTTAGTATGTATTATTTTACCAGGAATTAGAATTACAAAACACATTGAACATTTCAGACATAATCCAGCAAGTGTTCAAGGTTTTCTTAGTTTGACAGTAACTGCATCTTGGAATGATATGATCGCTCAGGTATTTCCTTTGACAGGTTGTTGTAGTTAAAGATTCTGATTTCTTTACGATCAAGAAAATGTTCCACTCGTGTCTCAAAAACTCCTGACAAGCCTGACGTTACGAAATGATTAATCAGGTTGTTCAAGTAAAGTGCATTCAGTAACGCCCCGCGCCCCACGCTAAAAATACTTTTATCAATGATTAGAATATAGATATACATAATCGATCTCAACAATATTGGCGGATTTCAAATATAGTCAATTGAAGAAACGTTGTCGGGTCTAAAAACATAGAACATAGAAGCTGAGACCGAAATGGTGCATGGGATGTGAATAATTACATTCTGATTTATTCATTTACACTGCAATTAAACGATAAAAATCGAAGCCAAACGGCCCGCCAACGCAGGTCCTGCATTTGCTTTCTGCATTTTGCATCGCAGGCAAAGTGCAAATAAATGAATAAATCGAAATATAATTATTCACATCTCATGCACCATTTCGGTCTCAGCTCCTATGTTCTATGTTCTTCAGACCTGACAACGTTTCTTCAATTGATATATCATAAATATACATTTATATAACCACATCAGTACTACTTCTACAATCTGGTAGTACAACAATTGATGTTTTTAACCCATAACAAAACAGAAACAACAATACGTTTTACTGTACCCACAACAGTTGTTTATTAAAAAATAAGTTTAAAGGGTACTGGCTTTCAGAAATAACTGAGAAGCTAAACTAAAATGCCCGAAAGCCAGGTTACCATAAATAAATCAATTATACAGTTATTTCAAAAAACGCGTATACTGAATTCTGCATTCTGTATACTGAATAGTGCTAAAGCCCGCCGCACACGTTGAGAAACTGTGTGAGGCCAAATTGCCATGCGTGGTACTTTTCTCACCGTGTGCTCTTTCTTGTTTGATATTTTTGGCCTCATGTAGCCAAAGATGCAAAATGAGAAATCGTCTTAGCTAAGTGCTTCGCGTGGCAGTTTCCTCACGCAGTTTCTCAATGTGTGCAACGGGCTTAAGATTTACAAATTGCACTGCATGTTTCATGACAGTTATTTTTCCTGAGGACCGTAACTGATAAATACACTATAATAAGCACACGGATTTTCATGCTCATTAAAAACATTTTAGGTGGTTTAAAGTCAACGAAAAGTTAGGTAAATATTGAAGCGATGTCGACGAGTTCAATCGAAGTACAAAGTACCGTCGAAAATTTTCAAAGGAATTTGGTTTGCAAACAGGCTTAAAGAAAGCGTATTAAGCTGATAGACCGAAACAGACGATAGACGACAAGATATATTCATTAATGCTAAGCAAGTTTAAATCGAACAAGAAAATGTACAGCAATTTTTTTTAATGTTGTAGTTAAAATGGCCTTCAAAGAACAATTGTATGATAACGCTATTTCTTTCGCTTGTTCATTTTCATGTGACATCAAACTTACAATCTTGAAATAAATGAAAATGAAAGATAAGTTTTCTGTGCGAACGAAAAATAAGCTGATTTACTTCTACAAGTTGCCGTTCTCGGTAGAGCGTGAAATCTGGACTTTTCACGTTGTAGTTTTGAAGAGTACGGAGAGTACGGTCGATATCTTTGCAGTTCTACACATTTGAACGTGCATTTATTGTATTTTGTAATTAAAGGCATTGTTTTATGCCGTCGTCGTCCACGTTGCCGTCGTGGTTGCGTAAGGTCCCCAGTAAAACGCTTGTGAAGCTGCCATTCAAGAGGGGGACATGGGGTATGCGGATCGGCGGATTGAGCCTAATTGTTTTACGTGCAGATTCTCGGATAATAATTTTTTTAAGAACGGATTTGCGGATTCATCCACAATGGTCAGATTCACGGATTTGAAGAAATGATCCTTTGAATACTATAATATATATGACCATGCTACTTTCGGACATGTGTGACGTATTGCGGAACAAACTTTAAATCAAAGCATCGCATGCAAATGTATAAATAAGCATTTGATGTAACATTCTTTTAAAATATAAGTTTCGAAGTGCGTTTATTACCGAAATTACGCATGCGGATTTTAATCAATTTCCCAAGCGGATTTGCGGTTTCAAACGTTTTTTCTTGCGGATTTGCGGATTTTGGCAACCCCCACGTCCCCATTAAAACTAGCCTGTGTTATAAAGGATTTTGTTCAACTGTAACGCAAACTAATTAAAACCAAAATGTACTGAAGCTGAACTTGGGCTGCCTGTGTAATGCCCGGTAATTCGACTAAACGCTCAATTAAGCGTCTTGCAAAACTAATAAAAGTACTTAACTTTACTGACGTCTGAAGCCTTCAAACGTGCCTCATAATTTGTTCTTGAAATAGGACTGTTTTGGTTATCGTCCAGCGAAGAAACAGACCGTAAAATCCACGAACAATCATCAGTGTATCTTTTGGAGTTGCAAGGAAGCTTCACAGGCTGCACAGGTTTCATGCATCGAGAAATGTTCACGGAAATGTATTCTTTTATTTACTCTCTCTGTTTATTTATGAGATCATTCTTACCATTACTGGACTTTGATTGGTTCTCTTATTTCCCCAAGGGTTTGGGACACAGCTATTAGCATCACAATGAAACTTCGCCGAATAGACTACCCCGATTAGACATTAAAATCATTAAGTGTCTAGGTAGCGCAGCGGTCTAAGGTGATATCTAAAGGTATGGATTAGGGTCCGGATATCGTCTCCCTTCCTGGCCTTCGGGCTAAGACAACTGTTTTATGTAGCACCGGGATAGCGTGGATGGGGCCGAAATCTTCATCCGTAACGTAAGTCGATTCGATGTCTCAGCTTCTCTGAATGTCTCGGGAGAATCGTCCCAAATTTCAGTTTTAACTTTTTCCTATTTTTCAATTATCTAGTTATCTTCACTTCATTTCCGGGGGGACCGATTTAAAGATTACAGGTTCGAGCCCCGTGGAGGTGGAATGGTTTTCTTTTTTCCCCTTTTTTCCCTTCCTTTTTACCCTCTTTTTTCTTTTTTAGCTTTTTTTTCTGTCAATTTTGAGTATTTTTTATTTTTTTGCAATCTGTCTTAATAAAAATATTAAATTGCGTCATTATTAATCTATGCAAATTTTGTTCTATTTATTTCTTGAATATGTTAATGATTTTTACTTGTCTGGTTTGTATGGTAAACGTGTTTCGTGAGAGACTTTAAGGCTTCTTTGTTTCTAATTTTAATAGCAATCTGTTCACATAGTCTTGCCAATATAGTGTAATATTCTTCCCTGTGTATTGTTATTCATGAGTATGATAATGAGGTATGGGGAATCGCTCTGGCCTGGGACCAACCAAAGCCAGGCGAAGTGCCAACAAAGATTATTTGGCAACTTTGAACCCGACTTACTCGCTAAAGTGGGTGGGTGGGTGGGTCGCCAACCGTTCTTCGTCGCAACTCGAATGAACTGCATTAATTACAAGAATTGTTCTCATTTATATGCAATCCCCAGGGACCATATTACCAATTCAAATGGACTTTGAATAGTGCCCCTGTCAATTTAAGTTTTTTTGAGTCTTTTTTTCTGTTTAAAATGAGTTTTAATCATTTAACTCCATACGATCACTGACGTGATAAAAATTAGTAATACTGTGAAGTTTGAATGAAGTAAGATAAGAGATGCCAGCAAAGGTTTTCTTACCAAAACTCACACTTTTAAAATAATCATATTATCGTGGGTTTTGAGTTTATTTCATTCACAGTTCACAGTTCTACTAATTTTGACGTGCTCTTTCCTGCTATGGTAATTATTCTTTTGTTATACTAATTTTTAAACAAATACCTGATAAACCGGGATAAAAGCTTATTGGCGTGATGGCGCGCGGGATTCGCGATATGAGCGAAAAATGGTTCGAGGTTGCAAATGTAACTTTGTTTCAAAAATCCTCTCCTACTCCTCCTTGAGCCTTCCATCCCCCTCCCTCTAAAATTTCAATGCTCAAGACGCATTTATATGATTAATAAGTAACAGGCCGGACTACATGCTTGTCCAATCTGAAAATAGTTGAACTCAAAAAATTCCTCTGACTGCCAAATTGTCATTTCTCGTCGAACTGGCTCGAGCGCTAGCGCGCACACAAAATCAAAACGATGACGCAAATCGTTGGTATATGGACTCTTATTTTACCACAGTTCTCGACCAATCAGAAAGCGAGAAACTGATTATTGATTGCGGCGGTAAAAAAGAAGTTGTCTTAATTTAGAAATGTCCCTGTTCGAGTGGGAAATGCAGAGCATGGGTACTACTGTCGGAGCTGAGATTCCTGCGGTCATTTGTCAAATCTCCTCACGTTTGCCCCCCCCCCCCCCCCCAAGCTAGCGTCTTGGTATATATGAAGTAAGGTATAGTTTTTGACCACTTTGGTCATATCTAGATAGTATGCGTTACTCTGACAATTTCTCCAGTTATGCTTCTTAAACTGGTTAAATCATGAGTACCCTTTGATATACCTCTGGCCTGAAACAGTACGTTATTAACTTTGGGGCAACAGCCACTCTGTATAGCCACTCTGTATAGCCATCTAAAGGGGTTGTAAAAAAACCCAAAAACTGACACTCTGTAGTGAAGTGAAAATGCCGGTTCCCGAAGACTAAAACGACAAAAAATGACTTTTTGGATGCAAGAAGTTACTTTTACAAAACTCCAAAAGCATACACCGCGGTCAAATGTCTGCGCATGAGCGAGATTTTGTAAGTTTGCGCCCGTTCGCATCTTGACCACAGGAATCCCAAGAATATTTTAGGACTTTTTCATCAAATTTTTTTCATATCATGTTTTTGAGCTTAATGTTGAGCATGGATGAAAAAAAGAAGATACTAGGCGAGAAAGGCAGGCGACAGAATATACTACATTATTATTGTAAGTTTGGCTTCTTTGTCTTAAGTTTTTGACTGAATTCGCGCCGGTAAAGTTTTGTTTGTTTACCGCACTGCCGAATGTGAAGGTTAACCAGATGTTTATAATTTTACAAGGCACGCACGAGTTCTGTAATTATCCAAATGTTTGATCTCAGGCTTGGGCTTCCTGTGGAATTGTCGTTTGGTCTTCTTATGGGAAGTTGGGCAGGAGAGGGAAAGAGGGAGGAAGGGAGGAGAAAGGGGGGGGGGGGGGGAGGGGATGATTATCGATTTATGTTATCATGACCCAGCGCCATGACCTTATCTCACTGTCTGCATTTGAGAACATCTTCGTTTATTAGATGAAAACAGTATCTATTCTTCGTTTGCAATCACGTGATATTTTGATGACCTTTTGGGTTTTGAAATTCTAAAATGTTAATTCTTTTTCTAAATAAAATAAAATGCTTATGGGCTTGTAGAGCATTTAAAACAATATCTCTTGGAGAATTTTTGGAGCACAAGAGCAATTATTTGCCGAGTTATTGCCGGATGAATTTTCTCAAATTTTAGTGTAAATGTATGGCGGCGCCATCTTGGAAGACATATGGATGCTTCCAACATGGCTGCCAAAATTTTAGAACATAATTTCAAGCCTAAAGTTGATAAATATCACTTAATTTAACTTTTAGTAGCCCTGGCTGGTATATTTAAGACCAAGCTAATTGATTTGACATACTTATAGTGATTTCCACGGCATTTTAGACGCGTGACTTTGAGTTGTGTGACATAATTCACGGGCTTACAACTCGACCCAAAAAACATCCAAACCATCAAAATATCTAAATACAAATCTACAGAATAACTCAAACCACAATTTTCTAAAACATATACAAGAATAGAGCTGGTAGGATTCAAAAATAGATTTTAGTTTGAATTTTTGTGACTTGTGACGTCATGTGCAAACGAAGAATGGGCTACAAATGAAAACCAAAACAAAAAACAAACTTTGTAGACTCAAACATACTCAAAACACTCATGTTTTCAAAATCAAAGATTTATTGATGTCTGGTCATCTCCTCAAAGTAGCTTGGTTTGATAGCATAGATCATTAAAAACATTCAACAACAAGCCAAGCCTATTGGAACGAAAGGAGCACTTAAAATGTCTTGGCTATGCACGGTAGTAAGCCGGGGATTATTCACGCTTAAAAGTGATGGGAGGTGCGAGGTTTTGGAGTTTTTAAAATTTTCGAATTCAAAATCTGAAAATTGGCTTCGTGTACGTGTATGAGCTTTCAGGAGGCGGAAGCTTTGGTCGCAAATTTTACAATCGCTTTTTTTAATAACAAATTCCTTTGCATTTTCAGTACTTCAAAAGAAAAAAGAAAAAAAAAAGAGAAAAGAAAAAAAAAAGAAAGAAAAGAAAGAAGAGAAAGAAAAGAAAAGGTAGTGAAAGAAAAAGGAAAGGAAGCCTGGAAAAGGAAAGCAGGGTCCCTCTGGATACCAGCCATGTAGGTCATGTAACTGAATCCGGACCACCCAGCCTAAATAAAGTTTACCTTTACCTTTACCTAAAGGAAAGAAAAGGACGGAAAGGAAAAGAATTAATAGAAAGGAAACTAGGAAAGGAAAAGAAAGGAAAGGAAAGGAAAGGAAAGGTAAAAAAAAGAAAGAAAAAAGAAAAAGAAAAAAGAAAAAAAAAAAAAAAGAAAAAAAAAAAAAAGAAAAAGGAAAAGAAAAGAAAAAAGAAAGGAACGGAAAAGAAAAGAAAAGAAAAGAAAGGAACGCTTTAATATAAGATTCTTGATCATCGAGCTATAATCGAATCGAGCAATCATGTTGTGCTCTCATTGGTATACCGTCACCCACGCGATGGCTTTGCGTTGGTTTAGCTTGATATCTTGAGATAAAAATATTGCTTTTTCCTTGTTCTCAGTTGACAGGAAAGACTCTACAATACAATATAATTGGTTAACAAATATTAAAATATGTTTTTCTGTGAGTCATAGCGGTTTGTCTCACGCATGCAATCAGGAAGTTTTGACTCCTGAAACCTTTCTCACGACTTGTCGCCGACTGATTGTTCTCGTTTTAAGCCTAAGGGGAAACATTGGGTGGCCGGTGGGGGGGGAGGGGGGGGGGGTGTGCTTCACGAAACCAGGTAAAGGTAAAGAGTCCTTATTCTACGTCGGTAGCTCGTACTAGCTAGTCACAAATAGACTTGAGGAGGACGGTGCGCTCGTTTTACAATTGGTTTTACCCCCCTCTATCAATCAGTGCTCCGTTTCACGATTATTTAGAAATAATTAAAGCTACACGGAAAGGAAAGACGTCGAAACAAGGATGTGGGGTCACTGGGAATCCAACTCGGGACCTCTCGCACCGAAGGCACTAACCAACTGTGCTATCCTTGCTCTTATTTGAGACCAAAAAATGTGAGTTTTCCTAACCTATATTTTACACAAGAAAGCTGATTTTCCTACAAAAATATACACACTTTCGGATCAAAATGGCGGTTTTCTTTTAAAAGAAGTACCCTATCTCAGGCCAAAATGCTCAAAACAATATAACCCTTTAATCCAGGACACTATACGTATACCTTATAGATGGGAGTAATGTTATGAAGGACATTTTTGATATTTTTAGTGCTATTCCAGCTGTTCCTACAAACTTGATATTTTAGTGGTAAAACTATGTTTGTGTACAGAGTTTGACATCTTAATGCTCGTAGTGTCAACTTAGGTAAACACTAGTTTACCCTAATGACTAGGAACTTCCTCATCTTAGGTTATTATATCGGACATGCGCACAATTAATTATGGTAAACAGGTGAATGTTTGTTCACGACAAACATTCAGAATTAAGGCCCTTTCTACCAGTTTAATGTCAGTTATAAATCTTGTATCTTATTAGTATTTTATAGCTAAAACGTAGCTACTAATCTTTTCATTAGGATTGCGTCGACGAATTATATCCATATTCATCCACAAGTAGATGCTATAGGTTTTTCCTTAGATCAAGGTTTTTCCTTAGATCAGGTTTTTCCTTAGATCATTTAATTTGTAATTCTTACATCATCTAGATCTAGTTAGAACCAACCGTTGACGAGTTAGCAACGTCACAACTATGAAATGCTAATTAGTTAGTATAAATACATCTATCTTGTAGCACAGATACACAGATAAGCAGACACACTTGGGTCTACAGCAACTCAGTAGTCTGGATTGAGCTGACCTTGAGTACGGAAAACGGTCCGAGTAAGGAAGACCTTCTTAACGCCGTGCTGTCTTAGGGAAAGCTCATTCTAGTTCTACTGGTTCTGTAAGTCCTACAGTTATCGAGTGCTCTACCTAATAAACAGCAGATCACAACAACTGTGTCTACGCTAGTTTCCCCAACTGAACAAGTTGCGATCGAGATCGAGAAAACAACTCAATTTCTCCCCCCGTAACAGTACCAACCGCCCTGAGGTCTTAAGCTTCTCGTCTTCAGAAACAGAATGGCTTAGCAAGCCTCAGAATGGCTCGGGAAGAATGGGGAAATAAACTTAATTCTCATGAGAAAAATAACATTTAAAAAAGTGTGGTTTCCTGAGTAGACGTTACAGGAAGTTTCTCCTTAATCTTGTTGGATTATTCACGAATTCAGATAAACTGATAGACTTTACAAGCACTTGAAAGAAAGAAAAAAAAAAGAAAGAAAGAATTAAAGGAAGGAAGGAAGAAAGAATGAATGAATCAATGAACGATTGAAAAGAACGAAGAAAGAAAGAAAGATAGAAATAAGAGAGAAAGAAAAGCAGATCAATAGTCATATATGCACAATTAAGAAGACAAATAAAAGACAGAGAAGGAAATAAGATGATAAAAATAGAACTCGTAGTTTCCCTATACGTCACTGCGAGTTATGCTCATGGTTCCGTTTTGACGTGCTTGACGTACTACACAAATTGTCCTGCTCTCTCTCTCACTCTGGAGTGTAAAACATGTTTAAAATCACGGGAATTCTCTTCTGAAGAACGTTTGGCAAAAATGCCTTCTTCCAAGACTACTGAACTATGCTAAGATATTGGTTTCAGTGTAGTGGCATTTTTGTGGGCATGCGGGGGGCTCGGAGGTATTTTATCTGGGGGGAGGGGGTACTCCCCTATGTACTCGCTATAGTGGTTTGTGCGGAGCTCAAGAATGGTATAGTTTCACGGTATAGGGGATATTTTAAAGAGAAAATCATATTTTTGCTCCGAAATAAGGTAGGAAAAATGACAGTTTCTGATCGGAAGTACGGTAAGCCCCACCAAATTTTCAGAGTATCCCTCCCTCTATATTTTTAGCCAATCTTCCTGAATCTTTAGAAAATGACAGTTTGTTTGACTAGGCTTAAAGAATGTATTCAATCGTTAAAAATAGTTGATCGATGAATCATTGTGGCTTGTTCCACCCTGAAATTCTACCACATTCCACAGATCATTGAACTATCAAACGCTCTAGTTTGATGAAACAGCTAAACCCAAGCATCAAAGACACAGAAGTTGCTACGGTATTCGATCTTTCTGTATGCAAATGCATAAAATTAATGTCAAGGTCGATGTCTTTGTCAAATAAAGCGATCCACTCTCCCTAATAACAACATCAAACATCATGACGATGGGGACAATTTCTGTTCCCACCCACCACTCTGTGAGGGGTGTAACGTTATCCCAATATATTGCGTTATGTTGTTATAAGATCCAGTGACGCATGTAGTTGGGCAGTAGAGTGTACGACAGTGCCTTTGGGAGTAATAGATTCGATTGATGATAAGCCCTCATTTTATAATTACAAGAGACGAGCAAATCCGTCCAAAGTCATTCACTGACGTCCAACCAAGTCATTAGCGTTGAGTCAGAAAAAAAAGACTAAAAGAACGACTACAAGAACTGTTTTCTGTGCGTACGTGATCATCTGAAGCAATCGTCATGAAAATCTTCATCAAGGTTCTGTTTGTTGTACTTGTTTTGGGGATTACTGTGTCAGAGTCTAAACGCAAAGGTAATTATAATTTTTCGTTTCTACTTTAGTGTTTTTATCCGTTGTGCCGGTACTTTGCTGTATTCGGCATAAACAGTTCAAAGTCATTGAGGAATCGTGTCAATGAATTAGCATTTGTGTTCTTTTAGAGATAACTGATTGTCACTTGATTTAATCGAATTTGTTGTGTTTTATTAAGAGTGCTTAATGCTGTTTCTAAAAACTCTGGAAAATAATTTAGAGCAATAAAACTCGTCGATTTACAATTCCTGATAACTCGTGCTTCAAACTTTTCCAGTCGATACCAACCACTTGCTTATATTAATTTAGTATAACTTCCAAATGCATTACAACAATTAACTCTAAAAATATTGCTCAATAACAAAGAATAAATTACATTCTATTATATACACTTCAGTGGGTTTCTAAAATAATTTTTTAAAAATAGAACGATTTCTTAGTATATCTCGCAGTATGATTCATTTATTGTTATTTGAATTGTTCTAGATTCCAAGAGAAGCAGTGTCATCTCTGTGGAAAGACCAAAGTCTGTCAAAAAGTCACTCATCCGCGTTTCCATAAATATGACAGCCCCGTCAACTACCCTCGCTCCGACATCTCCAACTTATCGAGTCCTTAGAGGCAAAGGCTTCAAACCCCACGAGAGACGATGCTGCAAACTGGGTTACCGTGCAGGGATAAAGGGGTTCTATTGTCAAGTTGACATGTTTTTTGCAATCCACTACTTGAACATGGAGCACCGCAAAAAGATGAAGTTCTTTGGCCGTAAGCCGTCTAAGAGGACTCAACGATTTGTTGGGCATATTGAACGATTCTGCATCAAGAGAGGCCTCAAGAGGACATTTCATAAATGCTGTAAGCTCTCACGGTATACAACACGCTGAAGTGGACCAAAACTGACTGTATTCATAACAGATTCTAGATCCGTTTGTATTATAGTAATAATGCGGTTTTGTATGTCATCACGTAGCATTGTAAGCTCATAATTGATAAACAGTGTACATAAAAATCAAATTATCACTTCTTAATTTTGAATCACAGAAAACGAAAAATTTAGACTGCTTGTAAATATGCCCTCTTTTTGAACACATATGTACTGTCCATGATTACTCATCCGTATCTAGCCAATATTTGAACTGTATAGAATACTTAATTTGCCAGCTAGCTGTTATAGAAGTGTTTACTGCACAGCTTGGATTGTGCTTTAAACGGCAATATACACCAATGCCGGAAATGCATAAAATAGCTTTGTAAATACACGCCATTTTAAACTTGAAATCACTTAATAAAATTCCTATATCTTTGAACAAATTTTTTCTTTATTTTAAGGAAAATATAAGTTATTGTTGCGTTGAGGAACTCGTGTATCTATCTCAAATATGACTCAAGTATCGATTTCCGGTCCTTACTCCCTTCCCTGAAGAACCTCTTGGCACCGGCGAAAATGCCTCTGGCGTATCGAGGTTCATCTCATTCCTCTTAAAATGTTTTGACTGATATTAGTCAAAGATACCTACGAAAAATCACTTCTTCTCCGATGCCTTGATCAAATTACCGAAATTTATTGAAACTTTCACTTGTTTTTGACATTTTAGATTGATATTTTTTGAAGTCTTCAGGATCCTATTGTTCGCTGGTCATAAGTCTCTTAACTCATGGACTTTGGCCAAATTTCTTTTTGTGTACTATTGTCATTATGTAAACAAAAGTCACAATAGTAAAATGCTAATCAAATCATGCTCTTTGTTGGATACCAGAAAGATCACATAAACCAGATAAGCCCTCGATTGCTGGGAGGAGCAGTAAAAGGATTTAAGGGGAGGTAGGAGGTATGGCATTCGCATAACAATGCACAAGAAAGAAGTTACCGATAGCATCATGTGTTCCTCAGGGATATCTATTTTGGGGTTTCTTTGCTATTTTGGGATCAGCGTTCCCGCAGGTTTTATTGTGTTTTTCAGTATAAAGAATTGATATTTTTTTTAGTCAATGGATAAAGTCATGCTAAGACAAATAGACAGACAAACAAAAGAAAATGTAAACCAAAAATTTTCCAAAAACAAAGACAAAATTAATCTAGGCGCGCATTGCCATGGTCAGTTCGTGGCCATAAAAACAACCAGCAAACACAAACACTTTCAAGGGCCCACGGCCATTCACTAAGAGCAAAGGTCTCTTTATTTATACACCCTAGTTCAGTCAAAGACAGTAATTGTTACAGTTTCTCATACTGTCAGCTGTCTGATACTCAACTCGTGAAATACTTTATTCAATTCTACTATGAATCATAATGATCGTCTCAATGGGATTAAGTGTCAACCATCAAACGCTATAATAGTTTACCGTCAACCGCCAAATTAAAGAAAAAATTAACCGAAAATTAAAGAAAAAATTAACGGACAAGCAACAGGATGTTGACACCCTCCAATACGGCTTTGACTCGCATATTAAACTGGTTCAAAAACAAAAAGACCAATTAAAAAATGAAAAAGAAAAAAATGAAAAGAAAGAAAGAAAGAAAGAAGGAAGGAAAGAAGGAAAGAAAGAAAAGAAAGAAAGAAAGAAAGAAAGAAAGAAAGAAAGAAAGAAAGAAAGAAAGAAAGAAAGAAAGAAAGAAAGAAAGAAAGAAAGAAAGAAAGAAAGAAAGAAAGAATAAACATGCAGCGATAAGCCAAGACAAAACCTATCTCAGAATTAACACGCCAATTTTAATCTCTCATGTTATCCGGTCTTCGCGTGCCCTTAAAACACTCAGCTCCGCCAACAAAAACAGTTTTCATTGCTCCTTTGCAGCTTTACGGGAAACAAGTACGTTGTGAACAGGAAGTCGTAACGGGAGATAACGGGATGAAAGGTCGTGAACGGGCATTATTCCAAGAATATACCTCGCAGAAACCATTTCCTTTTATTTTACGTGTACGTCCACACACCTGGTCCTCTTTGCAACCGGCCTTTTAAGGCTCGTCACGCAACGCTTCCCTGCGTGACGAGCCTTAAAAGATTAAGAGGAGATTTTTTTCAACGGACGAGCAATAATGGCGAAAAGCACCAAAAACTACACCTTCGTGCGAGTATTAATTCAAATTTTCGTTCTGGATTAATACTCAAATCCTTTTTCTACCGCGGTTAAAAACTGATGTACCAAGATAAAATACCTGTTTAAAACAAATTTTTGAATTGTACAAAGACATCTTCTTGAATTTGTGTTGGGATTAAGCTTTTTCAAGCTGAATATAAAGAAAACATACAGAAAATGAGCAAATGAAGGCCTAAATCTCATTTTCGATCCAAATTTTCGCTTTGGATTAACACTTTGATTCAACTTTTATCGGCCAAAACTACTTACAAACAACTTAAACTTTCTTATAGAAATGGTTTTAGTTTTGTACAATGTTCAGCTATTCTTCAACTCAGGAGTTTTTGTCGTTCACTGCTCGAACTTGAAAAAATCCCCTTTTAAAAGGGCTACGAAGGAGACTACCAGTCACCCTCTCCTCCCTGAACTCTAAAGATTCTCAAGACATTAGCACCTACTGCACCCACTAGCCTGAGTAGCTGCAGGCGCAAGGGGGAGGGGGAGGAAGAGGGGAAGGGGGAAGGAAGGGGAGGGGAGCTTCTTTCCCCCTCTTAATATAGACCCACCCCCCTCTCCTAGAAGGAAAAGCGTTCAATAGCCTCTCATTATAAGGACACAACAGGATTTTTAAGCTCAATATTTTGCATACAAGCCGTTTTAGATACAAAGAACAAAAGAGCAAATGACATGAAAATTTGGTACAGGTGACTTTATCTGTTTAATTATTAATGAGAAAAATCATTGTTTAATAAATATCCCCGCGAAACTTTACTGCAACTTCACGAGGATTTGTAAAAAGTATTTACTTAAGCCAGTAAAAGCGTAGCAGTTACTGTTTGTATCAGTCACTGTTTGCCATGCTTCATTATTAGTTTATGAAAAAAACTATGAAAACAGCCGCTTCAGCTGTTTTCGAATTCCGCTATGTCACCACCTACACAGTGAAACAGTCTGGGTAGCTTTGCTCTCAATTGAAGGGGAGAACCAGGCTACTGAACACCAACTGCCTGCTTAGGTGGCGCTACAACAGGAGGGGGCCCGAGGAGACATTGGAAGGCCAGCTACACCAAGGGTAACGTCTACGGCGAAACAACCTACATTCCCTTTCTTGTGCCACTACACAGGCTAAAACACCAAATACAATATTTTAATTTGTTGTTGACTGATTTGTTTTATTTATTTCGAGCTCAAAGATGATCATAATAATGCTAGTTATCGATCACTTGGCTTTCTGATAACTTAAAAAGTCATTCCATTTTTACATTTTTGCCCTTGTTCAGAATCAAATTATACACGATTTTTCGCGCAAAGTCTGTCATAGTTTCTTCATGATGATGGTCTAAATCGCGGTGACACCCTTCTCAGTAAAGGTCGATGACGTAGCCCATCGCCATAAATATCTTCCATTAGGTCACCAACATCCTCAGTTTCCTATAGAAATATTTGAACAAAATCAATAACTTCATAAAAATGTTTTTAAATGAGGATTGACAAACACAGGGAGCCCAGTTTAACACATGAAACCCAGTAATTAACTAAATAAAGCTAGAGGAATCATTTTTATGATCACAATTCACAATATTTGAAGATGCAAACTGTCATCTCAAATTTGAAAGCAAATTTCCCTTTAAGGTGAGCCCCCTCCCCAAAAAATATAATTATTAATTCTCGTGCCCGCTCTTTGCTCACTGATAAATAACCGTTTAATTAGTGTTCTAGCGCTTGCGCACTAATTGGAGGACACTGTACTCTCTCACACCACCAGTGCAGTCTGATAATTTATTTAAAGGCGTTACATAGGATTTGTAATTGTGTTTTAGCGCGGCGTGCAATTAAAAGAAGAACGAGCAGAGCAGCGAGCGAGCACGCGGTGTGACAAATGTTTAATTTGGCGGGCGCGGTTTTTCCCGCTTTGTACATTTTCTCTGTGCGTGTATGGAGCACAGCCTTTTCTCTCAAATATGGGAGGTTAAAAGGAGGGACTTTTGACCTCGGAACGGAGCCTTCATGTATAAAACCCGATTGAGTACCCCCTTTTCCCCGGCCCATAACTTAAGAGTAGGACTAGAAAAGACTACTTGCAGTCCGTCGCGAATCGGGAGAAAGATTTAATCCTTTTTGGTAAAGATATACCAAAGATTTAATTTCCTTCGAGTTCATTCACAAGTTGTGTTAGCTAGATACTAGGTTTCTACAAAATATCGTATGTTTATACGTAAAATTCCTACCTTTTTGCTGGGTTTATTTTCGGGACGGGCTCATCAACGGAGGCTTATTTGACAAGGAAAATGTACTGTTCATAATGCTTTCTCGATAACAGACAAGTGAGAAGCTGCGATTATCTTTTTTCTACAAAGTTAGAGTGTAGTTAAAGCGCAGTGATTTTATATAAACTTACTGCTTCCATGGGCGAGAACTCTCTCCTTCCTGATCCACCGGGTATGCCTATGGTAACGGCATTACTTTGTACTAATACCAGAGCCAGTACAGTTAGCGCAGCGATATACGATTTTACAGTCATAATTTTATATTGTGTTGATCAAATACTACAGTAATAGTCTATTCGTCACCTTTATATAACTTGATATAACGCACAACCATGAAAATCAATCCTTGAATGATTAGTCTTAAAAGGTAATTGCATACGTGCAGCTTGAGGAACCCTGCAGAGCAAATCGTCTTGTACGTATCATTAAGCGGAGCCTATCCCGGGTCCTTAAGTCGCCATTTTTTACTGCGACTTCATGCAATTTAAGGCGTTCTATAAGGCGTTTTAAGAAAATGTGGAGAAGTTTGTGTAATTTTTTAAGGCGTTTTTAGGTGTTTTTAATTTTAGGCGTTTTAAGGCAACTTATTAAGAGAGTTAAATTAACTTAAATTAACTTAAAGGCTACGTAAGCTATATTGAGTATTTTAAGGCATTTTATGGCGGTAACTTAAGGTAACTTATGGTGCCGGAGTAGGCCTAAGCGGGGGTGCAATTAACTTGGGCTGCTTGCTGTCATGCATTGTGATGAACTTATTGCGCCGCTATCATCTTTCAGCACGTGTTGGATATACTATAGTTTCTTTTTATTTCAGGATTCGTGTGAAGATTGCACAGTAGGGGAGCTTGCACAATCAGGAGACGCCTTGCTCCACGCGCACGCGCAGTCGATTCGACTAACACAGCCCACTACAACCAGAGCAAAAAAACTTACTGAGTCATATTTTTTTACTCTTTAGCTTGATCCCCTGTTATCGAGTCTCAGTGATTAACTGAATCAACAACAACAACAACAAAACACTTTGAAAAGAGCGTCCATTATCTAGCTAATAAGACAATCTTCTGCAAGTTATCTGAATATAGCTATTTCAATTAACGTTGTCGCTGAAAAAAGCCTAAAAGGCCTTTAAGGTTTTCAACTATCTTTTGTTTACTAACAAACTTCGCTGTAGGCTATCTAAGAGATTAGGATATGTGTCCAACTTGTAGAATTTGCAAGCACACAGTGAGTATTTTATTGTATAATGTCACGGTGGAAAAAAATAATCATGATTCTGCTCTCATTGAAAGCTTTAGGCTTTAGGCTTTTTTTCAGCGACAATGTTAATTGAATTAGCTATATACAGTCATTCTCAAAAAGGTTGTCCTGAGATGAAAACGGACGTTTAGTCGTAAATAAACTCATTTGCATATATCAGATTTTCAATTTTCTCGCAGGAATTTCATTGACCAAAGTTCATTGCATATTATATATTGTGTATAATTGATTGTAGTTTTACAGCTAAAGTTAAAATTCTTGCCAGAAAATTGAAAATGTCATATATGCAAATGAGTATATTAACGACTAGTAAACGCCTTTTCATCTAGACAACATTTTTAGAATGACTGTATATGAACACTTCGGTAGTTTAACACCGTGGAGACGTACAGAGATTTTGAATCGCTCTCGGGGTTTATTTGATATCTTGATTTTTAGGCCTAAAAGTTCACGAACTCTTGAGCATGAAAAAATAAAAGACCGACGAAAAATATTAGAAAGAATCCCGAGTCAAAGCCGCTCGTCCCAGGGGTGGAAGATAAAACCTAGATGGCAGACTTGACCATCTTATGTACCCCGCAGGGAAAGTAATTTAGGCGGCGAACAAAAGCTTTCAGTATTAAGATACAGTGTACTTTAATTGTTACGGATATTTCTTCGGTCATACTTGTCTGTTTATTGTTATTTATAGACTTGCACTGAATAGGCCGCATGGAAGCTGATGGGTTAGTTTGCTAATTCAATGAAGTTCTTACCAACTGTTCAATTCGCTTCCTTCCTTCTTTCCTACCTTTCTTTTCCAGCCTTACATTGTACTTAGTTCTTCATTTTCTTCTTTTCTTTCTTTCTGGTTTTCACTGAGCAATGCAACTCGGACCTGGTCTCCATGGTGCTTCTCAAAAATATGATTGCTTTGTCTTCCTAGTACCGCTTTCTTTTAATAGCAACGTCATTGAACGCTTAAAACCGCCATTAGTCTTTTATTCATCCATTAATCTTAGAAAAGGAAGTTGTAAACAAGGTACACGTTGTAACTTCTCTTCCCTCAAGGTTTGATTTAGTACGTGAGAAAGCTCCAACTGACGTTCTGAACAAAACAAAACTAAACAAAACTAAACAAAACAAAAAACAAAACAAAACAAAAAACAAAAAATTGCAAAGCAAGCAAAGCAAAGCAAAAGCAAAGCAAAGCAAAGCAAAGCAAAGCAAAGCAAAGCAAAGCAAAGCAAAGCAAAGCAAAGCAAAGCAAAGCAAAGCAAAGCAAAGCAAAGCAAAGCAAAGCAAAGCAAAGCAAAGCAAAGCAAAGCAAAGCAAAGCAAAGCAAAGCAAAGCAAAGCAAAGCAAAGCAAAGCAAAGCAAAGCAAAGCAAAGCAAAGCAAAGCAAAACTAAACCAAACAAAACAAGCTAGTCACTCTACGAACGAATGTTAAATTTTCATCGTCTCACGTTCTGTTTCGATCGCGTTTGCTAAATCAGCACAAACAAAGGCCAGCGAGTTCTAGGCTACGATATCAGTGTCGGCCTGATTTTTGATAAGAACGAAAAGAACTGAAATCGGCGACCTGATTCGCAAAAATCTGTTGCACTGCAACCGATTTTTTCGTGTCGGGTTGATTTTTTGAAAGGAAAATCAAATAAATTGGAATTTCAAAATCAGTAGAACAGAGTGAGACGGATAAAGTTTTTTTTATAAATTTTCGTTCTGGATTAACATCCAAATTCTGTTTCAATCAGTTAAGAATTGATCTACTAAAAACACTGAGCAACTTTCAAGCTGAATGTAGAGAATGATATGGCAATTAAGCGAAAGAAGACCTAAAACTCATTTTCGATTCAAAAACAACTTTGTTATTTGTCTGCAAATCATTGAAGTTTAAATTTTGAAAATCCGACAAATTCGAGCCGAGTTATGGTGAGTCAAAGTGATTCAGATTTCTATGCTGTTTTGGCCCGTTTGCCCCGATTCAAAATGGCGGACGAAAGCGTGAAGTGGCTTGTGTGGAACTGAAATAAAAACGTTTGAACCTTTAGATACCTTGTTTTGACTCTAAAGGAATTTCTACTTTTCTTCCATGTTGGCAAAAACATGCATTCGAAAACGTTTTTATATCTAGTCAAGAGAAAATGAGGTAAGAGAACGAATCCCCGTGACCCATCATATGCCGCGTTTGATGCTATTTTTAGAACCTCGACACCATGACCGCGCGGATGTTCCACTTAACCAAGACCATTTTCGATTTTTTTTACTCCATTTGCCCTTTTTGTCAAGTTTCTTCTCTTGATCTAGTTTATTTTTTGTTTTATTTCAACCAAATGACAAGTAATCAAACAATTAAGGTAATGGCTCGCGCAAGATTTTATTGACGAATTTTTCTATAAATTTGCATATAGGCTGTTTTTGAGTTTGGAACAACAAAGCAATAAAATGGAGGGTTACGGTGCTAGTTTTGGTGCTGTGATAACTCGAAAACGGCACTCTCCAGCCATTTGGAATGAAAACAACAGATATCAAAGTTTGACCTCTATAGTTGACTGGTAAGTGTGTGTGTAATGTAGATAGGTATCATGAAAAACAATGCACCTTCACGTATTTGTAGAGAAAGTTATGTTTGATATTTCAAAGTTGAAACACAGTCGGGCTTACGCGCAGACGAAGATTTTAGGTTCCCCAAGGAAAACACATTCAAACAGACACACTTGTCTTCATATGAAGTGCAGGGCCTTAAAATAAAAAAAAACACCACTCGTTTTTTTCAAAAAACGTTGTCGTGCCATAGCCCCCAAGCATACGCGAATCACCCGAAAGGGAGTAGAGCAGATTTCGTATGAGTGTGAAACGGACTGCGCCGTGCCGTGCCGTGTCCGTTTCAGTGCCGTGTTGTCTGTAAAAACATTCGAAATTCCTTCCGTAACCGTGCCGTGACCGTGCGGTGCCGTTTCCCCAGTCATACGAAATCTACTCTATGGTTAGAAATTATTATCTTGTACTCAGCGAGTGTATCCAGCCGAATCGTAACCATTCATTCTTTTCTGTCCGGCACAAATACAGACAATTCTCTACAGCGCATGCTCAGTCGAAGGCCGAACGCCCGAGGAGTGAACGCTCAAACGAGGGTCTTGTTTTTACTCGGGCTACCTGCGGTAGAATCCAGTTTTTTCTGGGGTTCTTTTTGATATTGCCAGTATTTGGTATTTCTATTAAAACACTATGGAATTTCTTTCAGGATGCCTGGGAGTCTTCTTCCACAGTAAACGATTGAATTGCAGATTCACAAAACGTCTTGAGTTCTCCAGTTTTGTTAGAGCAAAACTGCTCAAAATCAGTCAGAAGTTTCTTGGCGAATTCCACATCACCAGTCGAAGATGACCGCCATTTCTTTGTCAATATGAAATTCCTGGTCCATAAAAATCCAACACTCTCTCGACCTGTTATATCCGTATTGTCTGGGTCGAGAATCTGTACAAATGCTGCCCCAGAGGGGTGGACATAGTCGTCGGAACGACACTGTACGGGAGTGGTCATAAAAGACCGATTGCTATGGGAGGAGTTATGCGGTGAGTCTCTGAGAAAGCCAAACCTAGAGGATTAGACATCGTTTTAATTAAGGTGATTCGTTACCATTCAAAGAAGGGATAAGAAATCGGATACGCAGGGGGCATAGATGCTCACAAATGGAAAGACAACCTAGAAAGCAGGTGTTCCTTGTCGTTTCGCGGGTAATACGCGCGCGTCCGCAATTTCCACACGGGAATCTCATAACACAACATGAACGCCTCTACGCGAGCGAGTTGAAAGGATTTACTCTAGCCTCCTCGCAGGCTTCTCTCCGTATGCCCCTCTCTGCATTTGCAGCCTCAGACTTATTTGTTGGGATTCCTGTGTCCTGAGGGCCATGTCCTGATAGAGGAAGACTAGGTACCCGGCTAGTCCGCCTGTTCTCAATTCAAACACAGGTATCCCAAAACTCTTTAAATAAAAGTAATCTTGAGAAAACTTACTTGTCTAGAATGGCCTCAAGAAACAAGAACTTTCGAACGCGATGAGTAGAAGAATCAAAACCTGAGGGAAAAAGAGAAATATGTCAAGACTCTTGAATTTTTGGAGCAAACAATCATGATGCTAGTAGACTTTCACGAATTATACTCCGTCTGTACATCTCAGTAAACTAAAATTCTGGGTTCAAGATGTCCCGGCACAGAATGACCATGAAGAAAGAAAGAAAGAACAGAAAGAACTTGGACTATTGGAGTCGATTATTTAAAGTCCCTATGACATATAATTATGGCATATTTTTATATTTTCAAACTCAGTTCTTGTCAGAGAATATACTGAGTGAAGGTCTTTTTATCTTATTTTTTAACACTCCATATTTTCCAAGATTCAAATTTCAAAATCCAAATGTGATGACGTAAAAGGAGGCAACATTACCAACTTCTCATGTCTTTTACAAAAAGGTCTTCAATTTGATAACCAGATTTTTCACTAAACAACAGGCTTTACCAACGGCAATAATTTCGAAATGAAAAAATGAGAGTATTTTAAGTCACCTTGTTTTTGTATAATAAATTAATGATGACTCCTTTTACGTCATCACATTTGCATTTGGAAATTTGAAACCTTTATATCTCAGAAAATATGGAGGTATAAAAATTAAGATAAAAAGATCTTCACTATACACTCTGACAAGAACTGAGTTCAAAAATAAAAAAAATGTCATAATATATGTCACAGGGATTTTAAACGATCTTTCGATTTTAAACCTTCGCTAGGGTCTATCTAATGTCTTAAACAATGAAAGAACATGGGCTAAGACTTATTAAGCACCTTTTACTAAAATAACCGGCCCTTGAAATTGAACGATGCCTAGTCCGATTAACATATCTTGGCACTCGATTATTTTGGTACAGCACCCCTATAGGAATAACAAATGTTCTGTTCACACGATGATAATTACAAGTGCCGTGCCAAAAATGATGGATCCGCGTGTCCAGAATTAGGGTTGCTGTGCCATAAACTATGGTTGTCGCGTAAATCGGTACGACGTATGCATGCATTGAGATCAAGTGAAGATGAGGTAAGAGAAGGAATCGCGCGTATTAGGTCTTTGGACAATCATATGCCCCGTTTGATGCTATTTTTAGAGTGAATCTGATTGGCCGACAGCACGCGAGCTTTTGCATTGCCTCAAGATCACAATGGCGGAAAAAGGGTGTATAACGTTTGTCGTTGAAAAAGAGTTTAAACTTGAGGAAAGGGCAAAATTGGATTACAAAAAAAAAATCGTAAATGGTCTTGGTTATGTCGAGGTTATGGTGACGAGGTTCTAAAGATAGCATCAAACGGGGCATATGATGGGTCACGAGGATTCCTTCTCTTACCTCATTTTCTCTTGATTGAGATATAAGACTTACTTTTAAACATGTCTGGTGGACATATTGTCATATTCACAGGGACGTAGACAGGTAGTCTTAGGGGGTCTACGTTGTTGCCAACAGGATCTGAAAATGGACTGACTGGCGCTGGTACCAGGTGGAATCCACACGAGGTCGCCTTGCGTGCCCATCCTTGAACCTTAATATAAAATAAAAATAGATATTGATAGCATTCTAGGAGTACAATAGAACCTCGTTTATACGGCCAACTATGGGCCAAAAATAACAACACGTAATAACGGGGTATCTTTTACAAGAGATAAAGTGCAATCTCTAGTGCTGCTGGGCCAAAATAAGGTGGTCGTAATAAGGGGGTGGTCGTGTTAACGGGGTAGCTGTAAGGCGGGTTCCACTGTACTTTTCTTGGTCAAGGCGCGTACCAACTAAAGCCTCCTCCGCAGGCATCTCCATGTTCTCTCTCTTTGGGATTCCTGTGGGTTTCTTGTTCCCTCTCTATCAGCAACACAGGAAACCCGAGATATATAAAAATTGAAATTCTTAGATTACAAGCGTCTCTGTGATCAAATTCTCATATTAGAGAGACGCCTGCGGAGGAAGCCAGCGTGTACCAATTATTCAACACATATATCATAAGGAAATGACGTCAGCTTACACTATAAAGTTTTTTTAAAAGAAAACAACAACAAAAACAACAACAACAACAACAACGAACAAAAACAAACAACAACAACCGGAGGACTTACAAGGCACGCGACAGCTTTATTGGTCCTTTATTTGTAGGAATTACTAATGACAGTTCATTAGAGCAGATTTCGTATGATTGAAAACAAAAAGCAAACAAACAAACAAAAATAAAAAATAAAACAACAACAACAATAACAACAAACATATGCACGGCATACAGTGCAGTCACAACACGAACCTCATACAAAATATGCGTTTTATTCTAACAACTTACTAATTCATTAACGACCGATGCAGTTGTTTCTAACCAATGAACTTCAAGCTCAAATGCATGTGAGCTGCAATAATTGCCATGGTAACGAATAGCTGCCCATTCATTGCGGTCACTTTTTCTTTGGAGATCACAGTTGAGATAAACACTTTTGTACGTTAGTCCACAGCCACAGTCTAGATGTACAAACCACGAACAAAAGTCATTACTGGATAATTCAGTGATTGTGGGATGATTTTGACAGAAAATTCTCAGGGTGTTTAAGTGACCCCTTGAAGTGATTCCTCGGGACTTTCCTTCACAGCCAGACCACCGCAATTCTAAACACGGTCGTGCATCCTCGTGGCAGCGATTTTCTATTCGCAGCGAGCGCGAGTAGAGTTGTAGTGGATGTTGCCCCTTGAATCGCACTTCAAAAGTGGCCTTGTAAACGATCCTCTGTGGACAACTAACCTAACTGTAGTCCCGACAATTTCTTGAACCCTTGCTTTTGCAAGTGTCCGTTTACAGGAGGCTCAACGTTTTTCTCTCTTTCTGTTTTATCCATCCTTGGCCTTCCTATAGACTCTCCTCTTGGGAGCGGGAGAGGGAATGAACGGGAGGGAGGTGAGGGGTGACTCTCCCTACTTCCCCTTCCCTCATTCTCCCTCCCCTCCCCCCTCTCCCCCTCCCTAGAGAGCCTATTGGCAGACTAATCTATTCTTAACGTAGCCTGGATTACATTACCTTTATGGTAAGGGAGGGAGGGGAGGGGTAACTCTCTCTACTTCCCCTTCCCTCATTCTCAGCTCCTTCCCCTCCCCTCCCCTCCCCTCCCTAGCTCCCCTCCCCTCCCCCTTCCCTCCCCTCCCCCTCCCTAGAGAGCCTATTGGCAGACTAATCTATTCTTAACGTAGCCAGGATTACATTACCTTTATGGTGCGGATTCTGGCTGGTGCTCTTAGACCTTTCTCGCTTGACGACTGGGGCACGATATGCATTCGGCGTGTTTTCCCAGTATTGTAAGACTTCACTGTCAGAGGCAAGAAGAAGTTGGATTGGACCTTTAGGTGCAGAACCGACGACAACCTCGAGCCAATTTTCTTGGAAGTTTTGTTGTTGTTCTTCAAACATCATAGATATATAAGAACGGGATCCCTGTTTATTACTCGTCGTCTCTGATAAAGCAAAGAGAAGCAAACAAAAATCGATACATGTCAATAAATCTTCGTATTGTTATCGATCACGTGACCGCAAGGGAAAAATACTCCGCTCAAAAACCCTAGAGCATAGACCTAGAGCAGTGCCTACATCGCTTCAAGGAGGCTTCGCGCATGCGTCCCTGAGTTCTTACGGTACGAATGCCGTACTATTTTCGATTTCATGTCAATATCAAACTTGATGCAGCGGTCGAAATACTGCTAAAATTCTTCACATAAGCTAAAAGAAAGCATTATAACTAGGGTAATTCAGCTCCTTTTCATAAAAAAGCTATTCTAGTTCAAAGAAGGGGCACGAATCTTTGAGACACCCTGTATTATAAAATGTTAGTACTGAACAAACCTGTAGTGTTCCAGCGTTCTCTAGGGGTGATAAAGAAAATAGTAAAACCATAGAGAAATCGCTGTGATGGGTTCCCCGATGCATGATGGATAATACTAGCATCCACCATCCTCTACAAACAACAAATAAAGTATTAGGTTGAAAACAAAATGTCCTTATTCCTCGACGATGCAACGCTTATTACCATGTTGAGGCAGGTAATGGAGTTAAGGCGTCTCCCCATGGACGATTTAACAAATAGATTCCACTTTTCGTGCGTCTATACTCTAATAGATGCACAGATGACGTCAGAATGTGGTGAAAACAAAAAAGTACGCCATGTAAAAAAGTTCTCACCACATTTTGACGTCATCTGTGCATCTATTAGAGTACAGACCCACGGAAAAATAGAATCTATTTGTTTTATATAATATTCATCGCAACATTTCAACCAGTCAGAGCACGCGTAAGATACAATGACGTCATCATGCGTGTGTACTGTAATCACACACGGTTGTCGACCAATCACAGCGCGCGTAATACATCAATTATTATATAAATAATGCATCTACCAGGTTACTTCTACATGTTATCAAAGGTGTATAGTGCCAAAAGTGGCAATAGGGGGAAGGGGAGACCATACATCTCACTCGACTCACGTGCGCTAACATACCGCAATATTCCATAGTACGTTCTTTCGTCAGTACCCATGACGGAAGGTGAGAAATCAAGAGAAGCTTTTTAAAAGTTGTGGCAATTAGGAAAATTACATAAAATCCAAGTAAGCAGGTTTCAAAAATACAAAGAATTTCCTGTGAATTACCTGTGCTAGTGATATAGCTTGCTCTCTCTCGTTCAATCCTTTGATAGACCGCGTCATCCACCACACAGCTTCAATACTTAGAAAACTTGTTGGCGGTAGACCTTTGGTGGTTGGTAAGAATGACAAACCATTTCTGCACAAAAAAGTGATAAGTATCAGTAACAGAGTAGGCAGTAAAACGATTAGTGCAATATTTTCTAAACTCTTATTATTAAAACTATAGTTTTTGGCGCCAAATTGTCAACGAACATGCGCAATACGCTTTGAATGATCGGGTGAGTGAAAATTAGATTGATTGCACTTACATTGTATCCAGCATTTCTTCAGCAATTTTTTCAATGGGCGAATTAACAGTTAAGACATCTTCCTCAACACTTTGTTCCTCTGCGTTCGCGTTAGTAGACTCACCACTTGGAAAAACAATAACAGTATCGTCAACAAACGAACAAACAAACAAAACAAAACAAACAAACAAACAAACAAACAAACAAACAAACAAAAAAAGAAACAGCCAAACAAACAAAGAAACAAAGAAACTGCCAAACAAACAACAAAGAAACAGCCAAACAAACAACAAACAAAGAAATAAACAGCCAAACAAACAAATTAAACAAACAAAAACAAATAAGAACAAAAGACAAAAAACAATCAAACACACACAAACAATGGAAAGTCAATAGTTATCATGCAAGCAAAACTGTTTGAAAATTTCCATTAGTAAAAATATAATACCTTAAATTTTCTGACGAAGAGCTTTTCTGACTCTGTGGTGTTTCTTTATCTGAAGACGAGTTCTCCTGACTGCTCTCTTCAATATTCGTTTCATTACCAATCACCTTGGTCTGTTGAATCCCATCTTTTGCTTCTCGCTTTTCTTTATCAGATGAACTCTGCACGGTGTCATCTGGTTTGGTATTTTTGGAGGACTGTGGCTTTAACAGACTGTCTTTCTTTGTCTCCGTTATTGTTTGCTGATTGTCCTTTTCAGAATCCAGTGCTTGTGATTGTTTACGTAAAGCAACTTTAGAAGGCTACCAAAGCAAACGTGCCAACATTATAATTATGACTAACCGAATGAGGGCAGTTAGGAAATTTGGATTAGTTCTGCATATGCAAAGCTCGGCAGCAGCAAGTGACAACATCTGCGCATGTCTCCAACTTCTATTGTCTTGGACAAATGGATAATTTTGAAAGAATAATTTCTAGCTGTTCATACTTCTGCACTCGAATGTAATGCTCCGAAAAACTTTGGGGAGACTATATACGACTCTATTTATGAGAGAGGTAGCCCTAAGCCAGGTTAAATTCGTAATTGAGGCCACTTCCGTCCAGCGGCTCGCGCATGTTATCACTTGCTGTTAAGCTCGGCAGTTGACCCACGTCTACTGCAATACATACGACATGCAAAACGTGGATTTCCCCGCGGTAAAGTCAACTTTGGGCTGAAAAGACGAACCCCAAGTTGGAAAGACTAAACAAGAATTAAAACCAATTCTGACGACGTTAAATGAAAGATTTATCTTTTTCATTCTATATATTCAATTATATTCTTCACTGTCTCAGCCCACATCACCGTATTTTTAAACATTTTCCTTCCTTCCTTCTTGATTGTTTTTACTTACTTTTGCAGGTACAGACTTCTTCGCAACTTTAGATCTCTTAATGCCATTCAGAATTTCTAAATACTTAAGAATTCCTTCGATACGAATGGCTTCTTCATTCTCCACCTTCTCGAGTCCTTTGTCTTCAATGGAACTTTTCTTTCGGTTAGGGAGAGGTAATAGCAAGAATCTTGATTTCCAGTATCGAAGAGACTGACGTTAAAAAGTGAGAAATTAATTCAGCATGAAAACAAATCAAGATTTGTTTCCTCTAGGGGTTTTTCAAAAGACAACATTTTTCAACATTTTGTAACAGGAAACAATGACAGAGGAAAAGACAACTAAATGTGATTTAGAAGAGAAAAAGAGGAACCCACACCAGTTGCAAATGCAAACCCGAATTCTCAAATTTCTGGTGCAAAAGCAAGGGAAAAAACAAGCATGGTACAAGCATTATTCCTCACCTCCACCATTTCAGTAAATTCCTGGTTCTTGCTAACATGGTGATCAAGATAGTTCCAGTTGTAGTTACCAAGCTCATCGTGTTGAAACTCCACCTCTCTTAAATGATAAACTGTTGAGTGCTCATCTCGTAGTCGATACCTGTGGGATAAATGAGACATACACTAGATTTATGTTTTATTTCCAAAGTATCTTTTTTTGGCAGAAACGATATGAAGATCCCACTTTGAACGCTACTTTTCAAGTCTGCATTTCGACACAGATAGGAATAAAATGTTTTCGCCTTCATATTGAAATGCACCCATAAAGACGTAAAGAGTCAACAAACAAACAAACAAACAAACAAACAAACAAACAAACAAACAAACAAACAAACAAACAAACAAACAAACAAACAAACAGACAGATAAACAAACAGACAATCAAAAAAGTCCCTCGTGTCTACATTCCAAATTACTGACCGCAAATGATCAGAAGAAATCTTTCTCCAAACACCTGACCAGTAAAGGAGCGAAAATAGGGAATTTTTGGAATGAGTCTTCGAAATGGTCAGTAAGGGAAAACCACACTGAAGTCACACAATTGTCCAAGTATGCACAATTGACAAAGTACGTTTTTGGCAAATGATATTTTCCAAACCCTGCTTACCTGTACTGAACGGGTCTTGTTCCTCTAACATGTCGAGGTTGATATCTCGTTACGTTGATTTGAAATCGTTTTGGAATCGCAGTTAGTCTATGGATGTCACGACCAAGACTAAGAAAGTACTCTTCTTCGAACTCATCATCTTGTGAGATGTATGCAGGGAATGATGGGCGTTCTTTGTGTGGAGGAGAAATTAAAATTTGAAATCCCTGAAAAAAATTACGAAAGATGCAACAAAAATCCGTTGGGTTCTTTTGCACTGCAATTGAAAGAAACTGCTCGAGGGGGGGGGGGGGGGGGGGTATCAGAAGCTCGACAGAAGGCCAAACAATACCAGAAGGCCACAAGAGCACATCAGTACATCAGTACAATGTACGGCCCAACCAAGAAGTCCCTCTATTGATTTTACAGGATATACTTAAACTCATCTGATGCCATGATGATTTTGGAGGCCTTTTTGGCCTCGTTCTCGTGAACAATGAGCCCGCCAATTTTGAAAGTCGTCTGTTTAGCAGACGTTGTTGAATGTAACGACCCGTTCTAAACATGGCACCACTCAATCCATATGTCGCCCGAGTCAATTAAGGAACAACAAACAAACACAGCAAGCACATCTAACATCTACCTTTGATAATCTCTGAGCCACCAGTTCAACGAATACTGAATCTACAGACACTAATGGCTTTAAAGCTTGTTCATCAAACCTGTGGACATAATAATGATGTATAGTAATTAATGTTGGCATTGCATTTCATGCAATACTGTTTATACTGGCACTATGATCGCAATTTATGTTGGTAATAGACCACATTCGTATCTCAAATATCCTTCCTGATACCGAATCTTCCAGGAGTAAAACAAAAGAAATAAGTCATTTTTCAACAAAAGAGGAAGGCAATTCCTTTGTGTTTTAATCCTGCCACAGGAAACCCAAGCTATAAAGGTTTCAAGAGTTACAGATATACTGGAGGCCGACGGTGCGTCTTTACCCCATTAGTGGTGCGTTGTAAAAACAGGTCAGAGAGAAGTCGAAAAGTGTACTTTGAAAGCACTAAGGATAGAACTACCCTCGCTTAGTAGTTAGTGCACAAACCAACTTTCCTTGAACTGTCTTTGTGTTTTCGTGTTAAATGAAGTTGGTTTGAACAGCATCACCAAAGGAAAGGCGGACCTCCCTCCCCCCCTCCCGTCACAGCTAACCCCTTACCTGCTGGGATTACTGGTAGACCTTGGTCTCGTCATGTTGGTATCATCATCATCATTGTAATCATCATCACCAATACACAGGAAGTAAGGAAACTCCAGATAATCAGTGTCTAGTATTTTCATGTCTGGACAGTACTCTGAGGTCAGCGGTAGGCATGCTGGTACAATAAGAGACTTCCAGTCAACACTGGTCTAGAAAATAATAGGCAAAAGAATTTATTAGCTGAAATATAATAAGAGCAGCAATCGACTTAAACTAGTCTTGCAGTTCGCTGCCAACAACGTCTTGGACGATTGACTTCAGCTCCTGTGCAGATTAAAGCCTAGGGTAAAGTAATCTAAAGTCCCAAATCTCATTCTTGTTCCACAAGCCTACCCGTTCGCCATTTTAGGCAGTGAAAAACCTGGAAGCCACAAGCTTGCGTGTAAACCCAAGCAGCCAATGCTCAGATAGTTATCAAAACCGCACAGAAATTCCGGAATTTTTGCTGTCATTTGGAAGCAGACAAATGACAGCAAAGATTCCGGAATTTCGCCTTAAACTCTTAGCAAAAGATCTTGAACCCACAGAGACTGTAAAAGATCTCGGAGTGACTCTTGAAAAAAATCTCACTTTTAATGAACACACCATTAGAACTGTCTCGTGTATGTCCGCATTGGGACAAATAAGTTGTATAAAACACGCATTTAGAAAAGACCAAAACCGCAGACCGCCAGCAACGCGGGCCACACGTCTCAAGGTTTTACCTTAACTGCAGCTGTCCAGTCATGTTCAACGACATCTGAATAGTGATGAAGAAAAGTCGTTCTACCATGCCATCGCTTTCTTACTTGGGTCATTCCACGGTCACTAGATAGGGAACCATTAGGAGTCACATGACGATCTGATAGGAAACTATTTCGACCACTATTAGATGAATTTATGCTAAGCCTGTTCTCTTTGATTTGGTCGACTTTACTGGAAGTTTCACTGGCCACTGAAACGTTATTTTGAACTCCATCCTCCTCTGAAGCCTTCAACAATACAAAAAAAGCTAATGTTGGATGAATTTACGGTAAGCCTGTTCTCTTTGACTTGTTCGACGTCACTGGACGTTTCACTGGAGACTAAAACGTTATTTTGAACTAGCCTCTTCCGCAGGCAACACTTACGCTTTCGACAAAAAGCTGCGCTTTCGACAAAAAGCTGTCTCTCGGGCCTCCTGTGTTCGCAACACAGGAAACCCGACACAACGAAGGGCCTACTTTCTCCTTCGAACTGCATCCCCTTAAAGAGCCTTCGGTAATATAACAAAAGCAGATGTTAGATGAATTTACGTTAGTCCTGTTCTCTCTAACCTGTTCGGCTTCACTTGATGTTTCACTGGTTCCTGAAACGTTATTTTGAACAGGGTCCTCTTCAGAAGCCTTCTACAATACAACAAAGCTTATATTATGCCCTAATCTAAGGAAAATTCAACGTCTCACAGCCTCTTTTAACTAGGATTTTAAAAGTGAGACTTGTCTGGAGAGGATGCTACCTAGCCTCCTCCGCAGGCATCTCTAATATTCTCTAATCTCTTTGCGATTCCGGTGGGATTCCTGTGGAATTAAAAACCAAACTAGCGCCTAGTACCTCTCTACCAGCAACACAGGAAACCCAAGATACGTAAAAATTCAAATTCTTAGATTATGAAGACGCCTGCGGAGGAGGCTAGATGCTACCGTAAGGGTATTTTTCCATTTGATGGAACCAGCCGTCCACAGCGGCCAATTGGTACATGTCAGTTCTCAGCATAAGCCGGAACGAGGTGTACTATTTAAGAACTATCCGTCCTGGTTGGAGGGTTCAACAAAATGAAAAACGCCCTTAGATATCCAAGTGAATAATTAACAAATCGCAAGCAGTTTTCCATTGTCTGTACTCTTATTGACAATGGATTTGACGTCACAAAATGTTCAAGGGCGCGGCGAGTGGTTTCACTGCAAAGTTTTAAACATTTTGTGACGTCAAATCCATTGTCAATAATCAAGAGTACAGACAATGGAAAACCGCTTGCGATATGGTTTTTACAACAAAGGTAACAGAACGAGGGGGCGTGACGAAACGCGTTAGCATCACTGTCTGAACTCTTATTGACAATGGCAATCAACCAATCAGACTACGAGATTTTGCTCGAGTGTTGTAAATTTTGCAATCAAGCATAACAGATATGTATCATGTGACATGCAAAGGGCCTATTATCGGTTACCTTAGGAGATGCTTCCTCTAAACTGCTTTCATTAGACTTCAGAAACTGTGGGTGTATGATATTACCGTCTGGCCCTTTAGGAAAACAGTGCGCCCAGCGATGTCTGTTACACGTCCATCTGGAAAAATCAGTGATATTTTTAAATAGCTGAAAAATGTGTTCAGCAGTCGTAGCGCTTGTAGCGATGGTAATGGTAGTGGTAATCTTCATTCAGTTGACACGGTAAAAACATCAGCTATATTGATTGTAAATATACTTACGATCACTCCAGCTGACTCAATAGCTCAGTTGGTAGAGCACTGGATATGTATCCCAGGGGTCGTGGGTTCGAGTCCCACTTGAGTCAGGGATTTTTTCCCTGTCTCTCGTAGGGTGTGCAACCAGGCACTGCGACTTTCCTTATTTTATATATTTATCATAGTGACAAGCGGCTGTCACTATTCTCTCTTTTAACATGTTTGTGTTTGTCTTGACAACTGTATCCAATACCATCCAACATGTCGAACCAACTATGTGGATCATTTATACTTTTGGTATCGCTTTTCTAGAATATTTACCTGCATGGAATATTAAGGGGCTTGAATGGGTTAAAGAGAGTCCGCTGAAGATTACGAGTAGGTTCTGATGTAAAACCTGTGAGCTTACGAGGTGCACCTGCACTACCAACAACCATTTGTTGAGTTTCTACGAAGAACTCTTCGTTCGACTCATCACTGCCATCTTTTCTTGATACAGTACCTGAAATAGACCTTTGTTTGAGCTAATTTATAAATTAGGTCAAAAATGGAGGGAGGAATGGAAGGAAGGAAGGAGGGAGGGAGGGTTGGAGGGAGGGGAGGAAGGAAGGAGGGAGGGAGGAAGGGAGGGAGGGAGGAAGGAAGGAAGGAAGCAAGGAAGCAAGGAAGGAGAAAAATTGAAAAGAAAACGAGAGACAGGCAGAGAGGGGGGGGGGGGGGGGGGGGGACAAAAAGAGCAAGAGACATTTGAACGCAATTGTCATTCCGAAAGATATTAGTCATTAGAAGACAGGGAAAGAATAAATCAGCCACGTAAACAAGAATAAAAATCAAGGAAATAACGCAGCCATAAAAAAGAAAAGAAGAGAGAGAGAAAAGTATTTTATAATCCAAAGGCGTTACCTTTATAAAGTTTGGAATCAGAAACTGTATGGTCCATAGAAGACGATAGAAAGCGTCGAGGTTGGTTTACATGTAAATGCTGTCTCTGTATTAATGCAATGGTAAAATACTAGTTGTCAGTGCTGCCTTCACGTTCATATTATATTCTTATTATATAACGAATTATATAATAATTCGTATCTCTGATTGGTCGAGAACCGTGTATAATTACAGTACACACGCATAGATGACGTCATTGAATCTTACGCGCGCTCTGATTGGTTGAAATGTTTCGATGAATATTATATAAAACAAATAGATTCCATTTTTCCGTGGGTACTCTAGAAGTACAGACCCACGGAAAAATGGAATATATTTGTTTATTCGACTTCGTCTCGTAACGTATTTTTTTTGTTCTTGCCACATTTTGACGTCATCTGTGCATCTATTAGAGTAGAGACGCACGGCAAAATGGAATCTATTTGTTTAGAGATAACTACTGCTTGTCTTTGAGTATCATTATGAATTATACAAGGAATTCCATTTACAAGATGAAGAACTGCAAAGTAACAGCTATCGCAATCACTTTTTACGAGATGCAATTTGTTACGCGCAACAGTTGCAGGCGTAAACATACGGTGCATTTCTGCTGCTGGCAGCGTTCATAGAAAAGTTAAAGGCCCGGACACACGGTGCAACATTTCTTGAAATATTTGCTGAAACATCGCGCGCAACACAATGTTGCAGCGTGTGTCCACTTTCAATGTTTCACAAAACGTTGCGCGCAACAGCCGCAGAAGTAAGATCGAGTTCTACTTCTGCAACTATCCAGAACTGTTATGCGCATCTTTGCGCGTGATGTTGCATCATGTGACCACATCTGCAACAAATCGTGCAGCGCCATGGTAGTGCTGCCATCTTGAAAACGAACAAGGTAGCCACGCCTTGAGTTGCGCGAGTATTGTTGCACGAAGATGTTTCAGTGGTGGACACACGGTGTAACCGTATTGCGTGCGGGGTTTCAGCAAATGCTTCGGGAAAAGTTGCACCGTGTGTCCGGGCCTTAAGCTGCATCGTGTCTCCATGCCTTCAGGATCTCGCCTTTTGCAGCTGCAGTACAAGCTATGTATAAGATGATTTTGTGTGATCTATTTTTCTATTTTGACCTCATTTCTTCTCTTTTAGCCGCTAAATTTTCGTTACAACAAATCGTTAAGGCCACTAAAAGTAGTCAAGTACATACCGATTTTGAAGGCGAAGGAATAGATATCCCTCCTAATCCATCGTACGACGAATTTTCTCTTGAAATATGAAGATCATCATGAGACTTGTTAAGCTTTTGCAAGTCCGTTGCACTGCTTACTGATGTGAAACTTGGCACAGAACGATAGCCGTACCCACCATGCTTGCCTTGTCGTGCTTTGTGTCTTTTTATTGTCTTAGTGGAGAAGATTTTGGCGTCAAACTCATCGTAGTTAACTAGATCTGGGATTTCGTTGGACAATTGTTCTGTGGCACTTTTGGGCTGGAAATTTTTGTGTAAACCTGAATCAAAAACTCGTATTAGTGTCATTTGTTACGTCTCTGAGAAAATGTAAATAAATATGGTCACAAATTGTAACTTGTTTTTCTAAAATTTTGGCTAATGTTTCTGTTGTTGAACACATTTTTGTTTCAAACCACCAACAAACGGACGACAAATGTTCGACAAACGACCGACAATCGCCCGACAAAAGGTCGACAGCTAGCCAACAAACGACCGGCAGTCGGCCGACAAATGACCAACAGTTGGCCAAGAAACAACCGACACTCGGCCGAAACAGACCACGGACAGTTGACCAACAAACGACTAACAGTCGGCTGACAAATGACCAACAGTTGGCCAAGAAACAACCGACACTCGGCCGAAACAGACCACGGACAGTTGACCTACAAACGACTAACAGTCGGCTGACAAACGACCGACAGTCGGCCGACAGTCGGCCAACAAACGGTCGACTGTCGACCAACAAACAGCCGACAGTCGACCGACAAGGGATTTGGAACGTTATTCTATATTTTTGCCAACCAAATGGCTGTTAATTTAAAACTCAAATACGAACCTTTGGTGTAGGGGTTATTTTCTGAGTCCAAACCAAACCAATGCAACACTATATCAGGCAGTTTAATTCTTGGAAGAAAAACTTGATGTTTGTCTCTTGATTTCGGTGAAGCATAAAAGCTATGGTTCATCCAATGAGGAATGTTGTAGTCATCACCTAAACTAACTTCAGATTCACCACCTTTGTTGTAGAACTTAAGCAAGGGAACTGAATGAAGTGGTTGTTCTGCCATGCAAACCAAGTCCACTGCAACACCTAGGAAAGAAGAACGTGAAAGAGTAGATAAATTTGCAAATTATCTGTAGGACTTTTTTGATAAAAAACGACGCGTTTCATTGTTTTCTACCTCAAAATACGTTTCTTTAATTTGTAAAAATTGTTTTAATTGAGAGCATTTTGAAGTTGTGAGGAATTCACTGATCAAAGTAAATTAAGGCAACTTTTTCCTACAATGTGCACAACAGCAGAATAGCACCATATATTGATCCCTGAATGCAATTCTAGTGTTGCAAAGTTTCAGAAAAAGTTGTACATGAATTGAGAGTGTGAAGGCATTAAGTTTCATGTTAATGCTATGCACATTGCAGTACACAGGGGTGGATCCACGGTTATCCTTTTTCAGTTTCCTTTTTTGAGGGGGTAGGTAGGTAGGGGGGGTGGGGTGGGTAGGGGAAAGGGGGGGGGGGGAAACAAAATCTGGATCTGTCCAGCATTGTTAAAAAAGGCCCCAAAGTCATCTCAGCAGGAAGTGCGCACCACTCCTGCCCATGTACAATATTTATACACACCACTATCAATCATCCTTTGCTTTGTGATACTGTTTAAAGCACGGTCCACCTCAAAGACCCCAGTACCAGGTGTAACCACCAGGATAGACTGGCCTGTACAATCAAAGTTACGGTCCAGGTAATGCTTCTCAAAAACTAAACAGAAAAAGAAATCTCATAAATATCAACAAATACTGTTTGTCAACACAATAAAATGGATAAGTCAATTTATGCAAACTGAATAAAAATTAGTTTCCTTTGGTAGACTATCTACTAACAGTAGATAATATAAGATAACAGGTTGTCAGGATTTTTTCTGGAGTCTCTTTACATGTAGGTCTATATAGCTGTAGATTGCTGGTACAGAGAGGTTATATAAAGAATATGGTTTGCATCGTCAGAAAATGGTCAGTTACTCATTAGCAGCTTACTATCCAAAAATGCTCAGTTTATCCCAACTTTTGTTTTACTTCCTGTAAACTTACTGTTCATTGAAAGATTTATAGCTTCCAAGAAGTTGCTTTCATGGGCAGAAGAATTCTTTCCAGATGGACTACCACTTTCAGAGAGATTGATGCATTTTTGGTATTGGTTGAAATGATACTTTAGAGTGACTAAGACAGGAAGCCAGTCATCTCTTCTCTCTTGTCTGATCAATACTTGATAGAAGTCTTCATAGTATCTACCATAGGGATCTTGTAGAACACTGTTTCTTTTGCCAAGAGGAAAATCATCTGAAATAAGAAATGGAGGTTATGTCTCATTAAAAAGGTAAAAACATACTGACACATTTAATACTGGTTAAACAAAAGGTGACTTGCCAACAACTTACTATTATCCTATTAACCACTTACTGATATCTTATCAACCACTTACTGATACCTTACCAACAACTTAGTGATACCTTACCAACCACTTACTGATACCTTACCAACAACTTACTGATACCTTATCAACCACTTACTGATACCTTACCAACAACTTAGTGATACCTTACCAACCAATTGATGACACCTTACCAACCACTTACTGACACCTTACCAATCACTTACTGACACCTTACCAACCACTATTGACACCTTACCAACCACTTACTAGCACCTTACCAACCACTTACTAGCACCTTACCAACCACTTGCTGACACCTTACCCACTACTTACTGACATATTACCAATCACTTACTTACACCTTACCAACCACTTACTGACACCCTACCAACCACTTACTGGCACATTACCAACCATTTACTGACACCTTACCAACCACCTGCTGACACCTTACCAACCACTCACTAACACCTTACCAACCACTTGCTGACACCTTACCAACCATTTACTGGCACCTCACCAACCACGCAGTGATGTGCCTTACCAACCACTCACTAAGTCAATAAATTGATACTAAACTACAAAGGAGTTTATACCTTTGCTATGTACTTGATAGAATGTCCTAGAGAACAAGACGATAGTCACATCATGTTTAGCTTTTCTATTTTTCCACTCAGTAAACAGCTCATACAGGAAGCCATTGATAACTTTCTCAAAGTACAGGTCACCATTAAGATCAAACTCCCACATCTCACAGCTCATCTGAATGAATAAGTACACTTGAGCCGACAATGATCGGTAAACTACCTGGAAGATAAAAAACAGATATTCCTTGATTTTGCTGATAAGTATACAATTATGAGATATAAATCAGAAAGTAGGCAGGGGGAGGTCATTAAAAATACACCTCATATACAAATGGACATTCAAAATACTCAAAATCATTTATCATTAATTTTCAGATCATAATTAGAGTATGACCAAATGTCTGAATGGTTCCACGTGAAAATGGCCTACGTGACTTTTTGATGATATTTTTCAATGTTATGAAATGGTATAATTAACTTTCCTATTCTTGAAAAATTAATCTCAGGACATCCATCAAAAAGTCACTTAGGTTGCTTTCACAAGGAACCCTTCAATTCACAAGATTACCCTGGTATTATTGGATATCACACCACAAGTCATCTGCTTCCCTTTTTTCCAGAGTTCATAAATTTGTGCTCTAAATCCACAGCATGAGGTTTTCTTGGGAATATAGACACATTTCCCAACCAACGCCTTGGAGAACCGCCACATATCATTTCTACTCATGTATTGTTCTCTGATGAGTACCTCAACCAAGTCAACATCAACATTGTTATCAACCTAAAATGACAGTTTTATATTTAATATATGCCATTATATAAAATAACTATGACATAACACATGCTCTGATTGGCCAAAGGACGCGTGTCGCGCATTCTCTATGAGAACACACAGCATGCGCATGCACATTTTCAAACTTTCTCCAATGAAAAAAGAAAATAAAACTTCTATTTGTATTTTATAAAAGAAATAGAAAACGAGGCAGCTGAGTGCTATGTTGAGTTAAGGTGGCTGGACCCTATTTCGCCAGTGCGCGGGTAGTCGAATTGAAGCGGCTATTAATCGTGTTACAGAATTAAGTTGACCAAACTTTTTACGCACACCTACTACAAATGGACCAAATTTTATAATGATGCTAGTTTGGTTGAAATCGGAGCTTTTTTAACATCGAAATTGTTATACACTTGATTTGAAATTTTGCCAATTTTCTCACAATCCTGACCTCGACGAGCAAAACGATTTATGAGACTTTGTAAATCAAATGTTTGTCTATAATGTGAGAGCGTTTCAAGAAATTCTATTAAGCCGATTTTGAGTAAAAACGGAGCAATTATTTAACTTTGAAGAAATTTAAAACCGTGGGTGCTCTACTAAATTAATTTTATAACAATAATTTTCCAAAGAAAAGTTGCAATATTTTTGGTTCTAAATAATACCAAGGCATGGTTCTTTATTTTGTGAATATGTCATCGTATTTGCTATTTTTGATCGCCGTTGAGACGACTGTACGTAAAGCACTAAATTGCTGCGTATATGTCGGAATTTCGACATCCACGTTAATAATACTGGTTCTTGAAAACTAGTAGATGAATTTTTTTTTATTTCTCGATATTGAATATTCAATCCTTTACCAGTAAGGTGTGTAAATTACAAAGGCATTGAAGTTTTTTAAGACCATTAAATAATTTTTTAAACATTGCCATATGTGCATCTCTATTCTCCGAGTTGTTGCCGGTGTTTGATTATGCATGCCTGCATGCGTGTCGCTTTGGCACCTCGTGCAAAACATGCAAATACATTGAAGTCTTCCAAGTTACCTGGACTGGTGAACTACTTTTCTTCGCCTTTTTAGCCTTTAATGTGTTTTCCTGCAATATTTCACTTCTCCGTTTTCTTTTTGTACAAGGAAATACCATAGTTCTAGAAACTGTAGTAAGGAACTGCTACGTACAGCGTTACTCTGGATATCACTGGCGTGACTTTCCATGTATATTTGCATTTTTTGCACAAGGTGCCAAAGCAACATGCATGCAGGCATGCATAATCAAACACCAGCAACAACTCGGAGAATAGAGATGCACATATGGCAATGTTTAAAAAATTATTTAATGGTCTTAAAAAACTTCAATGCCTTTGTAATTTACACACCTTACTGGTAAAGGATTGAATATTCAATATTGAGAAATAAAAAAAAATTCATCTACTAGTTTTCAAGAACCAGTATTATTAACGTGGATGTCGAAATTCCGAGTTAAACGCGGCAATTTAGTGCTTTACGCACAGTCGTCTCAACGGCGATCAAAAACTGCAAATACGATGACATATTCACAAAATAAAGAACCATGCCTTGGTATTATTTGGAACCAAAAATATTGCTAGTTTTCTTTGGGAAATTATGGTTATAAAATTACTTTAGTAAAGCACCCACGGATTTAAATTTCTTCAAAGTAAAATAATTGCTCCGTTTTACTCAAAATCGGCTTAATAGAATCTCTTGAAACGCTCTCACATTATAGACAAACATTTGATTACAAAGTCTCATAAATCGTTTTGCTCGTCGAGGTCAGGATTTTGAGAAAATTGGCAAAATTTCAAATCAAGTGTATAACAATTTCGATGTTAAAAAAGCTCCGATTTCAACCAAACTAGCATCATTATAAAATTTGGTCCATTTGTAGTAGGTGTGCGTAAAAAGTTTGGTCAACTTAATTCTGTAACGCAATTAATAGCCGCTTCAATTCGACTACCCGCACACTGGCGAAATAGGGTCCAGCCACCTTAAAGAAGCACAAGTTTGGGAATTGTAAGAAGACTCAAGAAGTGTTCTCCTAACACTTCTCTCACCTTCTTACAATTCCCGCATGCTTCTATAACTCAACATAGCACACTGCCTCGTTTTCTATTTCTACATTAGAGTGCATGCCACATATCCGTGAAACAACTACTAACTATTTAATAGTATTAAATATAAAAGATTTCCCTTAAAGTGTCAAAGATATGAATTTTTGAAACTAAGAATTTTGTAGACTTTTTGCAAAGAAATGGATTTTTATAGCATGATAACGAGGCTAATATAAATACATGTGATTACGTTACTAACATACATTTCTGTGCAAAAATGCGAATTAGTTTAAAACATTCATATCTTCGTCAGTTTAAGGGCAATCTTTACAAACTTTGCATTTTTATTATTATCGATGTGACAAATGTAATGATAAACTCTTTTTTGCGATACATAAAATATCTTACGTCACGCTAACGTGATAAGGGTCACTTTGGGTTTCCTGTGCTTCAGGGTCATTTCTCAACAATCACAATGGCCTCTAGTCTCCCTCGCAGCCGTGTTTAGCCTCGTCACGCAACGCTCCCTCGGAAAAACACGGCTGCTTCAATGGGCGCTACATTCCATTCCAAGTCCTTAACCAATCAGAGCTTGATTCTCAAAATCAAGGAGTCATTCGCGCCAAAAATGCCAAAAGGTCTACATATAGCGTTCCGTTGACTTGGAGAATAATTGGATTAACCTCGGATCCCAAGACAACAGCTAGTTTACAAACACTTCACTTCGTTTCATTCGAAGTGTCTGGTATCATTTGAGAAATATACAAAGAAGAAAGTTTTACTGATCTTCCATCTGTATATATCTTTTCGTATTCAAAAATTTGAAACTTATTTTTGGTAGTGCAATGTTTACTCTCTTTGTGGTGTTGACAGATATAAAACTTATTTCCGGAACACGGGAAATGGACCGTTTGCTGATGTATCTTCTGATTGGACAACTGATACAATTGGAATGGAATGTAGCGCCCATTGAAGCAGCCGTGTTTTTCCGAGGGAGCGTTGCGTGACGAGGCTAAACACGGCTGCGAGGGAGACTAAATGGCCTCACCAAACCTACCTTTTTCACAATAACATCTGAATATGTGCGCAGTTGGAAAAGATTAGCAACAGATTGTTCAATGCTGATAGTGTCTTTCTGCTGGAAATCATTACGTATGGAGTTGATTTGAAGCAGAAGTCTTCTAGACTTTGTCTGGTCTTCAGGGTGGTAAATTTCCAACACATCTCCAATGCGACTATCTGGGAATTCTTTAGGATTTACAATTAGTTCGTCTGCACTGAAAGTGTGCTGGTGGACCCATAGCTTGAATAATTTCATCGCTAATTACAAATAAAGAATATGAACTTTCTATCTTCAATTTCCGCCATTTTAAATGAAGTTTACCGCTGGACGGCGATTTTGTATTTACTGGATCCAGTTTTCTATCGGCATAACGAAGAACGCCTGGTGGAAAACTTCCTAACCATGAGAAGTTTTGGATGTTCGTGTATATTTGATGTAGTTATATGGTATAACCGTAGTTTTTCTTGGACAAGAAGAATACTGGGGTCATTCCCACATCATGTGTTCATCTCACGGCAAATATCAGTAGGATGTGGTGTGTTGCAACGTCCAGAAGCAAAAAAACATGGCCTTCGACAACATATCAAGTATGTAAACTAGAGTTCTTTTTGTAGGAATTTTGTTGCAGTGAGATGTTGTCCGATGACCGCGCGAGTTTGTTTGGGCAGGGACAAGCGCAACATAAACTAACTGTCATAAATTTGCGTGTAAATTTTCCTTTCTCTGCCTGAGCGTGACTGAGTTGTCTGGATCCCTAGTGATGAGCAACAGAAGTCCATGCATCCATTCAATCTATCCACTCACTCAGTCATTCATTCCTCCATCCATCTATCCTTCCATCGATCCATTCATTCATTCATTCGTTCGTTCGTTCGTTCATTTGTTCACTTGTTTCTACTTTTCATCTTCCTTTATTTATACACTGTTCTATTAATTCATCCATTTATTCAATCTGTTCATTTATTCATATCCTTTTATTCGTTTCTTTTGGGAGAGCTGGAGAATCCTGACAACATGCTTACAAACATGTGAAGATGAGACAAAAAAAAAAAAAAAAAAAGAGAAGAAAGAAAGAAAGAAAAAAGAGAAAGAGAAAAGAAAGTAAAAAGAACAAAAAATGGAAAAGAATAAAAGAAAGAAACAACAAGACAATTTTCAAAATGATTTGAAAGGACATACAGATGTTGCAGCTGTAACAGTGTTGCAGTGTCTTTATTATTTTTAAATCATTTTTGCTGGGAGCGAAGCGAGCAGCAACACTATTCTTGGTGTGGGATTCCTGTGCGATTTATGACGTCACCTTAATATTGATCCACGAACTCGATTTTTGTAGCTACAGCCTCGTTTCGAGGCGTAGCTACTATGTCATCGAGTTCATGTCCGTAAGTAACACCACAGGAAACCCATAAGTCCTAAACTGACCAATCAGAAGCAAGTACGAGTGTTAGTGTTCGACAAACGATCTGACAAACGATAAAAAAACAAAGCAAAGTAGAATCTAATCTGAAATTTCCAAGCTATCAGAAAGAATTTCCGTGAATGGATGTTTACCCTGTGTAAACTACATTATAATTTGCTCCTTGGTTAGCTCGTTACTGTAGCCTCAAGCCACTGGATTGAAAATTTCCAGCAGTTTTATCGAAATGTGATTTTGTGTCGGCTGTTGCTTGATCGACTGTCTCGCTGATCATCAGGAATGCCAGCGGTGAACTGTACTGTGAAGTTGTGTGAAGGAAAAAACGATGCCGAGAAAAAAAGGTTCATATAGTCGGTGATCCTCGTATCTACCAAATTAACTGAAGACGCCAAGTAATCAAAAGAAATAGTAAGTTTCAGTTAAACGGGTCCTCATGCAATTTACGAACACTTCACAGTCACAACTGACAACTGTAAGCGAAGCTTGCTTACGATTTTCTACAGACGAATTTTCGCTACAAATACTGTCTGTTTGTACACGAATATCATCGTGTTAAGCTATTTCATATCTTATTTGATGTGGATTCTACTTCAGTGGAATGTATATTGACTTCTCATCTCTTGATTCCCAACTTTTTTCTTTTAAATTTTACTTTAGGACCGATTGAGACAGGGCTTTTTTATAATAGGTACTTCAAAATTGATTGAATAAGTCAGAGTTAACTCTGAATAAACTAACATTTTCAATACAGTTTGTAGCTCACTTTTATTACACGTGCAATCAAACACGTTCCTTGAGGAGTCCCATTTCAATCCAAACGATTGTTACTCGTGCCCAGGCCTTTAGGCCGGCACGAGTCTAGGTTTACGTTTTCAATCTATCTATCGTCGTAGTCGAGAATGTGCCATGAAAACGAGGCAAGCCACAGGCACCCCAGACAATCATTTAGAGCAGCGTGTAACACCAGCGTATAAAGCAAATAGACGGGTCCGGGTTCGTAATCCTCATGGAATAAAAAGATTTTTTTTCGCCTTACTATGTAGTAAATAATTATTATCTTTTCATTTTTTTGTATGTTTTTTTCTGGTTTTGAAGCATTTTAAGCTGTCTTTTAATTTGATTTAATTTCGACAGCTTGTCTGGCGATTGTCTGGCTCTTCGATTTGAGAAATTCAAGAATGTATTTCAATGTTTTCTGTAATTAAATGGTATGGCTAAAATTTTTTGGCGTACAAACTAAATTAATACTATTAGAAAGTCCGAATGATTACAAAGCAACAGCTACTTTAAAATATCAAAGAAAATAGACAGAGGTCAAACAGGTCACACAAACAGGACGGTGTGCTTTCGTGACGCTACAACTAACATGTGAATCGCTGTTTAATACCCTAGCAGCTATAAAATTAAATAAATATCAGACATAAAGGCAGCTCATATCTAAATGCCTTTTTAATTGGAAATTTAGGAGCGAGACCGCCGTTCAGTACCGAACTCAAAACGTGACCAAACTGGCTTTAAAACATATATTTATTCTCATGTCAGACTGAATTCCACTTGGGCACGAGTAAACGCACTATGTGCGTCTAGTTTATTGTAAAAAATGTAATAACTGTTCCGAACAATTCCTCTCTAGATAACAGCGATTTTCGAAATAATGTGAACTCTGACCTCCAAACTGAGTCCGTTCAGTGGAATTTGTTTTTTTCGGCCACTTCAAACAAACGACCCAAAAAATACTTATAAAGATCCCTAAAAGCATACCAAATGACGAATAATGACCTTTAAACGAACGACCTGTAAAAGCTAAATATGATTTTGGTATAAGTTAAATCTTCGTATTTTTAAAATTGACTGACAGAGGTGAACTGAACCAAATTCCAATTCACGGACTTTTCGCATAATTCTGAAAATCGCTGTAAGCTAAGGCTGTAGCTACATGCGCATTTTGTGCGCCTATTTTTATGTACGGTGGTATGTTCATGGCGAGCCTTGACGTCACAGGGATAAATTGGGATTCCTGTGCGATTCCATTCGAGAGGTTTTATGTTTCTCGAAGTATAAATGAAAATCACAAAATGCTAAATGATATTTTTTCGAGAGGGCAATGTTCTGTAACGGGTCATTTTGCGTATTACTGTTCGAATCGAAGCTCGTCTACGGGCCGAATCAATTCAAGCCAAGATAATAAGTATGAAGTGAGGTCGCGCTGAGAATCTCTGCAATATATTTGGTTACCCCATGAAAGAAAATTTTATACTTTGTATGTGATGGAATTGTATTTATCATTCGTTTGATCTAAAGCGTCAAATAGTACAGTAGACAATGCGGTATCTTTGACCGTGATGCAACGTACAACTAGCTTTTTAAAATCAGTTAGTTTTATAATCATTGCCAACGCTAGCCGTTTGTGATTGTTTGAAAAATTGCTTTTACTCAGTGCTAAATATTTTGAACTGTGTGTGTCCTACACTGATCCTGGAGAATTATGTTTTGTAGTTCAATATTGAAGGTCAACTAGCAGTGTTCGTCACACAACGCACAAGAGATAGACAAGAAACATTTCATATATCAGAGAAAGCGGTGTACTTTCGTGAGTTTTAGGGGAACAGTTTTGCTAACGTGGATACACCAGCTGTTTTCTGCTCGCAGCACTTCACTTTCTATTAGAAATGGCTAGTATACATTATACTGCCACCCATTTAAATTATATAGTGCAAACTTCTGATTAGTTTTCGGCTAATTTCTTTGTAAACAATTCTAGCCTTTCATAGTCAGTATTAATAATTAATGTGATGATCATGATTACTGGGATGTTATTAGTTCGCATGTAGAATTAAAAAAAACATCTGTCTAGTGAAGACATGTATTCAGGAGAAGAAATGAACAGTTTTACATAGATGTTGCTATAGCGGTTAGTCGCACTTGGACTTGAGATCCTGTTGAATCAAAACTTTGAATGCTGCTTTCAACTGCAAGATTTACACAACCAGATCTATAAGTTGACATTCTTTGAAAGCTTTTCCTCCTACAGCATTTACAAATAAGCTTGAGTCTATTTCTGAAGCATTTAATAAACACAAAATACATAACGGGGTTAAGAGCGGAGTTTATAGTAAACAGAAGGATGGGCACTTCACCAATTTTCCAGTAAGGCAAGGAGAATACATGTGAAAGAAAGTAAGCTAAATACGGAACCCCACAAAGAATATAGAATGCTAAAGTAAGAGTAATAACAACAAAAATGACTTTTCGTCTTTCTTTGTTTCTTGCTCTTTGAGTAGCTTCCTGGACCCCTGGAAACTCGGGACGTTTTAACGTTATCACGACTCGAAAATAGAAAAAGAAAATAGCCACAGAAGGAATTGCAAATTGTAGCACTGTTATAAAGAAAGTGTATACTTTAGGGCTGTACCAGTGTGGTTTGGTGAACATACATTGTTGATTGGGTGTGTATGATGTGATAATAAATTCATAAATAGTGAAAGAGCAGCCAAAAGACCAACATAGCAAGGCAATCCATTTCAGTCTTGATTTTGAAATGCCTCCTTCTCGTCTTGAAAGCGGGTGAACGACAGCCATGTACCGCTCATAAGCTATGACTGTGAGGATTGCTGTCGAAGCTTGAGATGCAGTCCAGAAGCAATTCATGCTTTTGCACAGTATTTCAAGAGTAATCTGACTTCGGTTGTATTGTTGCTCCAGAAACACCCAAGTTCCAAAAACGTTTGATCTGTCTTCGATAATGATATATGGCGTGGTCAAAAATCCGGCAATGATATCTGCTATTGCAAGGTGTAAGAGAAGATAATTCATGGGTGTTTTCATGGATTTAACACGAATTATAATGTAACAGACTAAGCCATTGCCTATCATGGAGAAGAGAGCAATAACGATACTGATAACAATTACAACAATTTCTTCAACTTGAGACATTTTGCCTCGAATATAAGCAGCAAAACGTCCATACAGCTTATAAAAGGAAAATGGCCTAGCAGATCAAGCGAGCCATTGTCTTCTCAATGAAGATATCTTTGCCGTGTTATTATAAACCTAATTTGTACCAAATATAAATGTCTATTTATTCTAGAGTGGTGGCAAAGTGCCTACCCACTGGACGAGACGGAAAATTTGTGCTGACATTGTGAGCATTTAATATGATAAAACTAATCAAAATGCTAATTGTCTTTGAAAGGGAATGCTACAACAAAGAGGTTTTCCGACCAGCGAGAAGTGAAAAAGAGAGAGACTTTGCAAGACGAAGAAAAAACGAAAGAAGAAAGAACGAACGAATATTAAGTGAATGAAGAAAAGAACGAAAAAACGAAAAAAACGAATGGACAGACAGACGACCTATAAACGATTAACGAACGCGAAGCGAGCGAGCGAACGAAACAAACAAACAAACAAACAAACAAGCAAACAAATAAACTGACAAAACAAACAGCAAACAAACAAAGAGAGAGAGAGAGAACGAAAGAAAGAAAGCTTTTCTTTTCTCTTTTCTTTTCTCTTCTTTTCTTCTGTCTTTATTTCTCTTTTCTTTTTTTAGTTCTATTGTACTTTTCAGTATTAATGATTCAATCAATTACAAAGATGTTTTAGCTTGCATCTTAATTAACATTCGATTATTTAACAAATATTTGTACGAACAAGAAATGATGAATTACATAGATGTTCTTATAGCAGTAAGATGGACTTGCTGTTGAGATCCTACGGAATCAAACTCTTGTACGTTGCTTTCACTAGCAAGATTTACACAACCAGATCTAGAAGTTGACATTCTTCTAAAGCTTTTACTCCTGCAGCATTTACAAATAAGTTTGAGTCTGTTCCTGAAGCATTTGATAAACACAAAATACATAACAGGGTTAAGTGCGGAGTTCATTGTGAGCAGTAAAACAGGCACTTCTCCAATTTCCCTGTATGGCAAGGAAAATATTTCCTTAAGAAGAAAAAACATTTGCTGAACTCCATAAAGAATATAGAACGCTAGAGTAAGAATAATTACAATAAAAACGATTTTGCGTCTTTCTCTGTTTCTTGCTCTTTGAACAGCTTCCTGGATACCGGGAAAGTCTTGATGTTTTAACGTTAAAATGACTCGAAAATAGAAAAAGAAAATGGCTACAGAAGGAATTACAAAATCTAGTACAACAATAGTTGATACATATGCTCTAAGACTAAACCATTCTTGTTCGATGAGGATGCATTGTTGAAGTGCTGGGTCGAACGACTTGGTTACCATTTCGGTAGTAACGAAAGACAAGCTTTTAGTCCAACACAGCACGGCAATCCACTTCAGTCTTGTTTTTGAAATGCCTCCTTCTCTTCTTGAAAGCGGGTGAACAACGGCCATGTACCGCTCATATGCTATGACTGTGAGTAGTGGAGGTGAAACGGAAGACCCAATCCAAAAACAGTATGCACTTTTACAGAGTATATTAGCAGTAAGATGACTTCGATTCAGAAGGACAGAAGTTCTAAAAACGTTGGATCTGTCTCTGATAATGATATAAGGTGTGGCCAAAAATCCAGAAATGATATCTGCTATTGCAAGGTGTAAGAGAAGATAATTCATGGGCGTTTTCATGGATTTAACACGAACTATAATGTAACAAACTAAGCCATTGCCTATCATGGAGAAGACAGCAATAACGATACAGAGAACAATTCCAACAACGTCTTCAACATCAGACATTTTTGCTTCCAAAATATGCCAAATCGTCCCTTCAGCTGACCTATACCAGATCAAACAAACCGAGTTGTTTTCTGAATGAGGTTTCCTTTTCGTATCGTGTTATTAAAAAACTAATTTGTACCAGATGTTATTACAATTACCGTCTTACAAAATTAATTTGTACCAAATGTTTGCCATTTTAAAATTTGTGCTGTGTGGGAGAACATTTAAATTCGGATATTATGATAAAACTAATCAAAATGCTAATGGATCTTCGAAAAGAAATGAAATAGCAAAGCGCTGTTTACTATACACCTTCCGATCAAGTGAGGAAGATTTGACAAGAGACAGAGAGATAGAGACTAAATGAAGTACATCAACAACATTTTTTATTTGTACCTATCTATGAATATACAGTGTTATATTTTAACAAAAAATAGAATAAAATAGATAATATTTTTAAGGTACTGGCTCTAACAAATAACTAAAAAGCTAAAATTGTGTTAGAGCCATCAGTCGAATGATTGCCAATTAACCAAGCCTGCTTAAACAAATAAACAATTTATTTATTTTATTTATTTAGTAAGGTAGATATCGACTACTAAATCTTTGTTTTTGTTCAGTTATCGTACTTTTCGTGGCCAGTATATACATAATGATTCCATCAATTACAAAGATATTTCAGCTTGCTACTGATTTACATCGGTTTAATCAAGAAATGTTTGTAAGAACAACACATGAAAACTGTTAGTACATAGATGTTGTTATAGCAGTAAGATGGACTTGCTGTTGAAAACCGGCTATGGAATCAAAACCTCGTACGCTGCTTTCACTAGCAAGATTGACACAACCAGTTCGAGAAGTTGACATTCTTCTAAAGCTTTTCCTCCTGCAGCATTTACAAACAAGTTTAAGTCTGTTTCTGAAGCATTGAATAAACACAAAATACATAACGGGGTTAAGTGCGGAGCTTATAGTAAACAGAAGGATGGGCACTTCACCAATTTTCCAGTAAGGCAAGGAGAATATCTCGCTAAGGAGATAAGCTATTTGTGGAACCCCACAAAGAATATAGAACGCTAGAGTAAGAATAATTACAATAAAAATGATTTTGCGTCTTTCCCTGTTTCTTGCTCTTTGAACAGCTTCCTGAATACCGGGAACGTCTTGATGTTTTAACGTTAAAATGACTCGAAAATAGAAAAAGAAAATCGCTACAGAAGGAATTACAAAATCTAGTAAGACAAGAGCTAATGCAACTGCTTTAGGACTATACCAGTGTGGTTCAGTTAAGGTACATTGTTGATGATCGAATGATATGGTGACCATTTCGGTAATATTGAAAGACAAGGCATAAGCCCAACATGGCAAAGCAATCCACTTCAGTCTTGATTTCGAAATGCCTCCTTCTCTTCTTGAAAGCGGGTGAACAACGGCCATGTATCGTTCATAGGCTATGATCGTGAGTATCGCTGGAGAAACTTGATAACCAAGCCAAACACAATATACAATTTTGCAAAGTATGTTAGCGGTAAGACGACTACGGTTCAGAAGGACAGAAGTTCCAAAAACGTTTGATGTGTCTTCGATAATGATAAAAGGTGTGGCCAAAAATCCAGAAATGATATCTGCTATTGCAAGGTGTAAGAGAAGATAATTCATGGGTGTTTTCATGGATTTAACACGAATTATAATGTAACAAACTAAGCCATTGCTTATCATGGAGAAGAGAGCAATAACGATACAGAGAACAATTACAACAACTTCTTCAACATCAGACATTTTTGCTTCAAAAATACGCCAAAATGTTCCTACAGCTTGAGGAAAATGATCTAGCAGATCAAGCGAGCCGTGGTTTTCTGAGTGAGGTTTCCCTTTTTTGTGTTATTATAAACCTAATTTCCACCAAATATAAATATCTATTTAGTCTATAGAGTTCAATGGAGTGCCTACCCACAGAACGAGACGGTAAATTGTGCTTTCTTGGAGAGCATTTAATATGATAAAACTAATCAAAATGCTAATGGGATAGATCTATGAAAGGGAATACTACAACAAAAGGTTGTTCGGTAAAAAAAAACGAGCGAGAAAGAAGTCAAAAAAAAAGAGAGAGAGAGACTTTGCCAGAAGTGAAGAAAAAGCGAAAGGAGAACGCACGAACAAATACGTTAATGAATGCATGGACGAACGAACGAGAAAAAGGAAGGAAGGAAGGAAGGAAGGGAGGGAGGGAGGGAGGGAGGAAGGAAGGAAGGAAGGAAGGAAGGAAGGAAGGAAGGAAGGAAGGAAGGAAGGAAGGAAGGAGAAGAAAAGAAAGATTAAGGAAACGTAAGAATGTTATGGAAAAAGCTTCATATCATAGAATCTTACTTCAATTTCACGATTTTCAACGTTAATAATTCATAATTTCAAAGAATTTTGATAGATCTATAGATTGAACTAGGACTATCTGTTCGGCTCTGCATTTTAATCTGTGTCGAGTATTTATCATGAGGCAAGATTTGAAACGCATCTAATACCAGTTAGAGTAAAAAACTCTTTCCCCAACGACATTAAAAAGACAATGAGCATTGTAGTAAGTGAGAAAAAGCGCGGAAAAAGGAAAAATTTATTAGTTATTAAGAAATAGGTTTCAAGACTAACCATTGATTTGTCCTTCCAATTGGTGCGAGAGAAGAGAAGAATTCCTTTTGGCACCAGTTAATGGCTGTAAAATTAAGAACTTTTGTAACTCCGAGCACACGAAGTGAAGGATTACATAGATCTTGTTATAGGGGTAACTGAAGATGGACTTGAAATTCCTACGGAATCAAAACCTTATATGTTGTTTTGATTCACTTGAAAGATTTACACAACGAGATGAAGAAATTAAGATTCTTCTTGAGGTTTTCCTCCTGCAGGGCTAAAAACGTAAAATAGTCAAAAGCCAAAAAAATTCAAAAGTTAGTTTCTAGACGTCATTTGCGTTAATTGCTTCCCAAAGCTAATTTGGGGACAAAACAATAATAATTCTAGCTCGTTGCCAGCAGAAAGTAATTTTCTCGCACACCACAAAACACTAATCTTGCTTAATGTCCTTCTTCAACGGCAGCAATTGTCTGCAAGTGCATGCAATTGAGGCGTTTTAATTTCTCATCGTAAACGCTCAATACATGATAAAATACATGGAACAGCTAGACAATCTACAATTGATGAGTCTAACCATTTTCCTCAAAAATGAATTATTAATGATCGCAAATTGTAGTAAGATTTAATGTCATTACTGTTAACGTTGTTATAGCTGTAATAGAAAGATTGAGATAATACATAGAAATAAAAAATATTACAATGTCTCATAGTTAGTTAGTTAGTTAGTTAGTTCGTTCGTTCGTTCGTTCGTTCGTTCGTTCGTTCGTTCGTTCGTTCGTTAGTTAGTTAGTTAGTTAGTTAGTTAGTTAGTTGTTGTTTTTTATATATTTGCTTATTTGTTTGTTTGTAAGCACTTTTTGCCTGACTAGGCCCTCTTTTTTAGTTTGTTTCTTTGTTTCTCCCATTTATATTGGAGATCGGAATAGCGAGCTACGTATATATTTTAGCATCCTCGTTCAAAGGTTCATTAGCATATTATTAGGCGCAATTAAAGTCTCTCCAAGACAACAAATTTACCATCTCGTCGTGTGGGCAGGCAATTTGCCTCAGACAATAAGGTAAATACATGTTATTTGTAGTGCAAAAAATTCAACCTTATTTCCCAGAGAATTGATTAAAAATACCGCTTCTACTGATTTGATGCCGGAAAGTGCGTATCCACATGTACAAGTGCGTATCCTATTAATCAGTAAATACAGCTGCAAAAAAATACGCGTTTGTTATTTATATAAAAAGGCAAAAAAGTGTGGGATGTGTTAATTTAATTAGTTCCACTGTGATAAAGAAAAAAAATTCACGGTTGGGAATCCAATCAGAAAAGAGTATTTTTGTTGTTGTATTACTAGGTTTACAATAACACCGAAAAGGAAACCTCACTTAAATCATTTTCCTCAAGCTTTAGAGACGGCTTGGTATATTTTGGAAGCAAAAATGGCTGAAGTTGAAGAAGTTGTTGTAATTGTTCTCTGTATCGTTATTGCTCTCTTCTCCATGATAGGCAATGGCTTAGTTTGTTACATTATAATTCGTGTTAAATCCATGAAAACACCGATGAATTATCTTCTCTTACACCTTGCAACAACAGATATCATTTCTGGATTTTTGGCCACACCTTTTATCGTTATCCAGGACAGATCCAACATTTTTGGAACTTTTGTCCTTCTGAACCAAAGTCATCTTACCGCTAACATCCTCTGCAAAAGTGTATACTGTTTTTGGATTGGTTATCAAGTTTCTCCAGCGATACTCACGGTCATAGCCTATGAGCGGTACATGGCTGTTGTTCACCCGCTTTCAAGAAGAGAAGGAGGCATTTCGAAATCAAGACTGAAGTGGATTGCTTTGCTATGTTGGACTTATAGCTTGTCTTTCACTACTGCTCAAATAGTAACCATATCATTCGACCCATCACTTCAACAATGTACCTTAACCGAACCAGAGTGGCATAGTCGTAAAGCAGTTGCATTAGCTGTTGTCTTACTAGATTTTGTGATTCCTTCTGTGGCGATTTTCTTTTTCTATTTTCGAATCATTTTAACTTTAAAGCATCCTAGGATTCAGGTAGCTGCTCAAAGAGCAAGAAACAGAGAAAGACGAAAAATCATTTTTATAATAATTATCCTTACTCTATCGTTCTATATCCTTTGTGGAATTCCGCATATGGTTTTTCTTCTTAACAAGATATTCTCCTTGCCTTACTGGAAAATCGGTGAAGTGCCCTTCTGTTAATTATAAACTCTGCACTTAACCCCGTTATGTATTTTGTATTCATTAAATGCTTCAGAAACAGACTCAAACTTATTTGTAAATGCTGCAAGAAGAAAAGCTCAAAACTTAGAATGTCAACTTCTAGAACTGGTTGTGTAAATCTTGCAAGTAAAAGCAACGTACAAGGTGTTAATTCCATAGGATCTCAAGTTCATCTTACTGCTATAACAAGTTCCATGTGATTTCATTTCGTGCTCTTATTAATATGAAAATTTCTTGATTAAATGAATGTTAATTAATATTGAAGTTAAAACATGTGTAATTTTCTTTCTTTCTTCGTTTGTTGGTCAATTCATTCGTTCGTTTATTCATTCGCGTTTTCTTCACCTCTTGCAAAGTTTCTATGTCTTTTTTACTTCGCTTCTTTCTCGCTTGTTCTTGTAGCAAACAGCCCCTTCCAAGGAAGGAAGGAAGGGAGGGAGGGAGGGAGGGAGGGAGGGAGGGAGGGAGGGAGGGAGGGAGGGAGGGAGGGAGGGAGGGAGGGAGGGAGGGAGGGAGGGAGGGAGGGAGGGAGGGAGGGAGGGAGGGAGGGAGGGAGGGAGGGAGGGAGGGAGGGAGGGAGGGAGGGAGGGAGGGAGGGAGGGAGGGAGGGAGGGAGGGAGGGAGGGAGGGAGGGAGGGAGGGAGGGAGGGAGGGAGGGAGGGAGGGAGGGAGGGAGGGAGGGAGGGAGGGAGGGAGGGAGGGAGGGAGGGAGGGAGGGAGGGAGGGAGGGAGGGAGGGAGGGAGGGAGGGAGGGAGGGAGGGAGGGAGGGAGGGAGGGAGGGAGGGAGGGAGGGAGGGAGGGAGGAGGGAGGGAGGGAGGGAGGGAGGGAGGGAGGGAGGGAGGGAGGGAGGGAGGGAGGGAGGGGAGGGAGGGAGGAGGAGGGAGGAGGAGGAAAGAAAGATTAAGGAAACGTAAGAATGTTATGGAAAAAAATTCATATCATAGAATCTTCAATTTATTTCACGATTTTCAACGTTAATAATTCATAATTTCAAAGAATTTTGATAGATCTATAGATTGAACAAGGACTATCTGTTCGGCTCTGCATTTTAATCTGTGTCGAGTATTTATCATGAGGCAAGATTTGAAACGCATCTAATACCAGTTAGAGTAAAAAACTCTTTCCCCAACGACATTAAAAAGACAATGAACTTTGTAGTAAGGGGGAAAAAGCGCGGAAAAATTAAAAACAAATTATTAGTTATTAAGAAATAGGTTTCAAGACTAACCATTGATTTGTCCTTCCAATTGGTGCAAGAGAAGAGAAGAATTCCTTTTGGCACCAGTTAATGGCTGTAAAATTAAGAACTTTTGTAACTCCGAGCACACGAAATGAAGGATTACATAGATCTTGTTATAGGGGTAACTGAAGATGGACTTGAAATTCCTACGGAATCAAAACCTTATATGTTGCTTTCACTTGAAAGATTTACACAACGAGATGTAGAAATTAAGATTCTTTTTGAGCTTTTCCTCCTGCAGGACTAAAAAGGTAAAATAGTCAAAAGCCAAAAAAATTCAAAAGTTAGTTTCTAGACGTCATTTGCGTTAATTGCTTCCCAAAGCTAATTTGGGGACAAAACAATAATAATTCTAGCTCGTTGCCAGCAGAAAGTAATTTTCTCGCACACCACAAAACACTAATCTTGCTTAATGTCCTTCTTCAACGGCAGCAATTGTCTGCAAGTGCATGCAATTGAGGCGTTTCAATTTCTCATCGTAAACGCTCAATACATATGAAATACATGGAACAGCAATCTACAATTGATGAGTCTAACCATTTTCCTCAAAAATGAATTATTAATGATCGCGAAATTGTAGTAAGATTTAATGTCATTACTGTTAACGTTGTTATAGCTGTAATAGAAAGATTGAGATAATACATAGAAATAAAAAAAATTACAATGTCTCATATTTAGTTAGTCAGTCAGTCAGTCAGTTAGTTAGTTAGTTAGTTAGTTAGTTAGTTAGTTAGCTGGTTAGTTAGTTAGTTAGTTAGTTAGTTAGTTAGTTAGTTAGTTAGTTAGTTAGTTAGTTAGTTAGTTAGTTAGTTAGTTAGTTAGTTAGTTAGACTACTTAGTTAGTTAGTTAGACTACTTAGTTAGTTAGTTAGTTAGTTGTTTTTTTATAGATTTGCTTATTTAATTTGTTTGTTTGTAAGCACGTTTTGCCTGACTAGGCCCTCTTTTTTAGTTTGTTTCTTTGTTTCTTCCATTTATATTGGAGATCGGAATAGCGAACTACGTATTTTAGCATCCTCGTTCAAAGGTTCATTAGCATATTATTAGGCGCAATTAAAGTCTCTCCAAGACAACAAATTTACCATCTCGTCGTGTGGGCAGGCAATTTGCCTCAGACAATAAGGTAAATACATGTTATTTGTAGTGCAAAAAATTCAACCTTATTTCCCAGAGCATTGATTAAAAATACCGCTTCTACTGATTTGATGCCGGAAAGTGCGTATCCACATGTACAAGTGCGTATCCTATTAATCAGTAAATACAGCTGCAAAAAATACGCGTTTGTTATTTATATAAAAAGGCAAAAAAGTGTGGGATGTGTTAATTTAATTAGTTCCACTGTGATAAAGAAAAAAAATTCACGGTTGGGAATCCAATCAGAAAAGAGTATTTTTGTTGTTGTATTACTAGGTTTACAATAACACCGAAAAGGAAACCTCACTTAGATCATTTTCCTCAAGCTGTAGGAACATTTTGACGTATTTTTCAAGCAAAAATGTCCGACGCTGAGGAAGTTGTTGTAATTGTTCTCTGTATCGTTATTGCCCTCTTCTCCATGATAGGCAATGGCTTAGTTTGTTACATTATAATTCGTGTTAAATTCATGAAAACGCCCATGAATTATCTTCTCTTCCACCTTGCAATAGCAGATATCATTTCTGGATTTTTGGCCACTCCTTTTATCGTTATCCAGGACACATCCAACATTTTTGGAACTTCCGCCCTTCTAAACCAAAGTCATCTTACCGCTAAGTAAACATACTCTGCAAAATTGTATATTGTGTTTGGATTGGTTATCAAGTTTCTCCAGCGATACTCGCCCTCATGGCCTATGAGCGGTACATAGCTATTGTTCACCCGCTTTCAAGAAGAGAAGGAGGCATTTCAATTCGAAATCAAGACTGAAGTGGATTGCTTTGCTATGTTGGGCTTAAGCCTTGTCTTTTGATATGACCGAAATGTTCGCCATATCTTTCGATCATCAACAATGTACCTTAAGCAGCTTCATTAGCTCTTGTCTTACTAGATTTTGTAATTCCTTCTGTAGCGATTTTCTTTTTCTATTTTCGAATCATTGTAGCGTTAAAATATCAAGACGCGGTTCCCAGTATTCAGGTAGCTGCTCAAAGAGCAAGAAACAGAGAAAGACGAAAAATCATTTTTATTGTAATTATTCTTACTCTAACGTTCTATATTCTTTGTGGGCCTCCGCAAATGTTTTTTTCTTCTTAACGAGATATTCTTCTTGCCTTTCTGGAAAATTGGTGAAGTGCCCATCCTTCTGTTTACTATAAACTCCGCACTTAACCCCTTACTGTATTTTGTGTTTATTAAATGCTTCAGAAACAGATTCAAACTTATTTGTAAATGCTGCAGGAGGAAAAGCTTTAGAAGAATGTCGACTTCTAGAACTGGTTGTGTAAATCTTGCAAGTGAAAGCAGCGTACGAGGTTTTGATTCCCGGCCATACGATCTTAACAACAATCCATCTTACTTCTATAATAACATCTATGTAACATTTTTCAATTCTTGTTCTTAGAAACAATTTTTGATTAAACCAATGTAAATTTATATGCAAGTTAAAATATCTCTGTAATTGATGAAATCATTATTTATTGTACCATGAAAGGTACGATAAAACAACAACAACAACAACAAAAAAAAGAAATTAATCCGTCTCTCTTTTTCGCATCTTCCTCACTTGATCGGAAGGTGTATAGTAAACAGCGCTTTGTTATATAGTTCCTTTTCAAAGATCCGTTAGCATTTTGATTAGTTTTATCATAGTATCCGAAATTAAATGTTCTCCCACACAGCACAAAATTTTCTGTCTCGGTAAATGATATTTGGTGCAAAAAAAGTTCTCTAATAACACGACGATTATCTGTAGGCTCTCGACCAATGAAAGTACAGTTACTGAGTTCAATATATATATCTGAAATATCAGAGTTAACAATAGCCTCCTCCGCAGGCAACCTTTTAGGCTTCCTGTGCGAAATTTTGAGAAGAAAAAAGACTGGCGTCCAGGCCACTACTACGTGTCTTTAACACAGGAGGCCCAGCGAAAAAGCGAACAGTTGCCTGCGGAGGAGGCTAAGTTAACAACTACTTTCCTGAGACAATTGATGAGTAACTTGATGCAGCTGCATTATTACTGGGGAAGCAATTAAGCTAAGTGAGTGATTTTACCGACTCAAACTTTTAGAAATTGTAAAAAAATTCAGCAACTTTTGCGAAGTGTGTGACTACTACACAACTTTTTTTACCCCTGCCTCCTAAAACTCAAGTTTTTGATTTATAACTTTAATGACAGTGTTTTTTGTTAATTTTGAATTTACATTAGTCTCTGTTTGTCCTCAGATTTGCAGCATCTCTAAAGCAAAGAAAAAATCGAGAAAAACACGATAGAATTTTACTTGAAGGATGGAGGCTTGTACAGGATGCTTTGTCAGCCAAATTTGAACCTGAAAATATTTTCATCTCGGACAAAAACCTACTAGAAAGATGTCTTCTCAAAACAGAAGAGAAGAATTTAGTAGAAGTTGACTCTGGGTCCATGAAGAAGTTAACTTCCAATGTCACCCCTCCAGGTATTGTTGGTGTTTTCAAAAGACCATCACAAGGAGCCGCAAGAAAGTCCCTATGTGAAACCACCTCGTATAATCCCCTACCTTTGACTGTTGTTTGTGATGGACTCAAAGATCCGTCTAACCTAGGTAGGCATCTGGCAGTATGGTGGATGTTCCAGTATGTATGAGCAAGTGTCCCTCACTTTATCAGGAGCAAGGATGGCACAGTTGGTTAGTGCGCGGCCCTCGGTGCGAGAGGTCCCTAGTTCGATCCCCAGTGACTTCATATCCTTGTTTCAACTTCTTTCCTTTCCGTGTAGCTTTAATTAGCTTTAAATACCCGTAAAACGGAGCACTGATGGATAGAGGGGGTAGAGGGCGCACCTTCGAACGCTTGATACATGAGCCTTTGGCTCGGGAGACTGGGCAACCACTCCCCGCGGACTAGAAGTAAAATAAATTACCTTTACCTTACCTTTGTACTTTCCTTAATAAGATATCACTAGTTCAATATATGTTCAGTAACATGCATAATCCACTCGTGCATTTACCGGGAGAGCCATCCAAGAGACATATGATTCCCCGCGCGCAATTATAAAAGTTTTCGGCAGCCTAGTATGACGTGTCGTCGCGGCTTACTTTACACAAGTCTTTAATATATGTTTATTATGTATATCACAAGGAACTTTAATTAGAGTTTGTGCTGCGAGTGGATGCATGTCGTTCATCACAAGTCAAGGATCTGTGGATGTTTGGGATCCCAAAGTACTGAGATGTGCTGCGGGCGGTCACTTTCATCTTCCAATATTCTACTCGTTGTCTTGGCAAGAAATTGTAAATCACGTTGAAAGTGTTCCAAGAATTTTCCTTGCAAGTAGCAATCTCTCAAGTAAGTACAAGTCTAGCTGATCAATCTAATACACACAATCTCGCTAACTCGAACCCTTTTAACTCGAAAACCTCGCTATCTCGAACGCAAACCCATTTCCCTTGAGTAATTTTTTCAGTCAATGTCTATCGGTTATCTCGACCCCCGCTATCTCGAACACAAACCCATTTCCCTTGAGTCATTTTTTCAGTCAATGTCTATCGGTTATCTCGACCCCCGCTATCTCGAACACAAACCCATTTCCCTTGAGTCATTTTTTTCAGTCAATGTCTATCAGTTATCTCGACCCCCGCTATCTCGAACACAAACCCATTTCCCTTGAGTAATTTTTTCAGTCAATGTCTATCGGTTACCTCGAACCCCAGCTATCTCGAACAATTTTTAGCTTCCTCTGGGAGTTTGAGTTAGCGGGGTACTACCGTCAAGTCGAACCTTCGGTAAGCGACCACCCAAAACTGCAGGCTAGAGGTTTAGGTGGTCGCTTTCAGGGTGTGGGGGAGAGCAAGTTGAGGTTCGACTGTATGAGGTTATGGATGAACTGCAAGACAACCCACAACCCTCCTCTTCTAATTCGAATTCAACCTCATTTTCCCTTGAGTCAGTTTTTCAGTCAAGCATGGACTCCTATCTCTAGTTCGACCATTTCGTGGTTCCACATGTGAGTTCAAGATACTAAGGGTGATTTAGGAAGCTTAGAAAATCACGACGTCTCTGAATCACAGACTCGTACTCAGTCTTCATATATTTATTTTTTGTATTCGCAATGGAATGCTTCCCATGAACCACAGCGCGAGCAAGAGAAGCGGGCTGGGAACGAGTCTGTTTGCAAGACTTCAATCCACACAGCATTTTTCTCTGATTCCCTAGATTTGCTTATCTTGATATTTTTTGTTATTAATTATTATCACATCGATTTTTAATTATTAATGATATCTTTAACACTTAATTTTTTTAATTTCTTTTAACATCTTTATATACAGGTAAACCAATCAAGGCCCATTACGAAGTGGACTGGACCCTTAGCCCCAGTGTGCTAATCATTGGAGGAGAAACTACAGGACTTAGTAATAAAGCACAAGCACTAATAAAAGAACGATCTGCAGAAGTGATAAGAATACCAATGGTGGAAGGTGTCGATAGTTTAAGTGCTGCAATCTCAGCAACTGTTATTATTTATGAAGCTTACAGACAACATAGAGTAGTGTTAGTTTGACTCTTAAAATGGTTTGGTCACGATCACGCCACGGCATGGTCACGCCAAGTCACAGTCAGGGCACGGTCACGCAATGCCACGGTCAGGATACGATCGCGCCACGCCACAGTCACACCGTGCCACGGTCAGGGCACGGTCACATCACGTCACGGTCAGGGCACGGTTACGCCGCGGTCACGGCTCGGCACGAACAAGACACATCTAAATATGACCAGGCATTACATGGTCACGGCACGGTCATGGCACGGTCACGCCATGATCACGGTTGGAATTTCGAATGGCACTGACAAGGTCACTCCACAGCGCGGCTCGTTTCATGCCCTACAAAAACTTTGCTATGAACAAAATAAATACCAGGAGCTGTCTTGATATCAGTAAATATGACGAACGCAGACAACATATTAACATATAAATACGCAGAAGAAAGCACAGCGAAGCTCTATATATAATAAAAAATCTCTTGATTCAGTTTAGAGTCCTAGTATGTCAATGAGTGAGCAACAACGACTATAATTTTAGCAAATATTTTGAACTGAAATTAAAGTATTATATGTGGAGTCAGGTAAATTTACAGGCACCAAACGTTTTCTGTTTATTAAACCATCTTCATGGGCCTGCCCGTAAATTTACTTCATCATAATATGGAGAAAAACAAACGACTAAATTTTATTAATGGAGTATTAAATAATAATTGATATATATCACAGGCTTTGATTGGTCAAGAAACGCGTGCAATTTAAGTGTACAGACGCACGGATGACGTCACAAAATATTAAGCCCGCTATGATTGGCTGAAATGTTTTATAAATATTACGACTTCCATTTTCACGAGATCTGTACTCTAATGGTGCACAGAAATCGGCCCGCCATTGGACTTGTTGTTTGTTTGTTTTTGTTTTCTTCTCACCACATTTTGACGTCATCTGCGCATCTATTAGAGTACAGACGCATGTAAAATGGAATCGTCATTGTATTAAAGACAGGCTAGTCGAACACATTTACAGGATAAATTCAAAATGCCTCAACAATGTATGATAGTCTGTGATCTATGCAAAGACTGAGATCATTCTTGTTTAGGTAGTTTCCACGGTTGTTTCGATCCCTTGATCTCGGGTTTCTTGACGAGCCTCTTGGGAGGGATTCACTCTATTGTTCCTAATGCATTCTCTTCCACAGCAAATCATCCTGCAAAGATGCCTTCTGAAGTTGGTACTCTGTAGACTGTAGATGACGGGATTGATGCTGGAATTTAATGTCGCCAGAACGATTGTGATCTGATGGACCACGGAGTGAACAGACTCGTGTGGTAGCATGTAGGCCAGGAAATACATCACCAAGCCAGGTGTCCAGCAAACAGCGTAGATCACACTGACTGCAATCACCATCTTAGTGATTCTCTTCTTCGACTTTTGTGCTGCTTGTTCCACATTGTTGTCTGTTTGGAACCACAATCTGTAGATTACTCTCACGTATAGATACATCATAATTCCGATCGGCACCGCTCCCACGACGATATTCCACCCAAAGCTGTAAATCTTTGGGAGAACCATGTTCGGCCATTGCTCACCACATTTTTGGATGTCATCTCGATAGGTGATGTTGATAAAAAGCGGAGTGTTCCAAACCAGGCCGGTGACCCATGAGGCCACGATTATGTACTTGAGATGACGCCCACTGATTCTACTCTTCTGGGTCAGTGGGTGTACAATGGCGTAATACCTTTCCACAGAAATCGCTACCAGATTGAACACAGACGAGACAGCACTTGTCCAGGTTAATGTCCCCCCGGTTATGAACTTACAAAGATATTTCCCTGTTATACCGTCAGGGTGGGTATAGAGAGGGCCAAAGATGAATTGTACGGCAATAAATACCGCTACCAGCATGTCAGCTATAGCCAGGTTTACCAACAGATAATTCATTGGTGTCTGCATAGATCTATTGCGCATGACAACCAGAACGACGAGTGTGTTTCCAATGAGGTCGGTCAGTATCATGACAGTGTAGGCGAAAGTTAATCCAATGTACTCGTCAGACATCATAATGACTTTAATTTCTGTTTCAGTTATGAAAAACCTGTTTATAGAAATGGAGTTAAAAGTAACTACAATCTACTTTTAATTATTTCTTAAGGTAATATGTTTAAATGAAATAGATATTATTCAGAAGATAGCGCAGAGACAGCTATAAGCGACTGTTTCATTCATGTTTTTCATAAACTGATAATGCATGAAAAGCATGCATGAAAAAACAGTAACTGCTACTATACACTTTTACTGGCTTTAGTAAAAACGTTTTGCAAAACCTTGTGACATTACAGTAAAGCTTTGCGGGGATATTTATCAAAACGATTATTCTGCTGATCAAAATGTTACCTCTCCCAAAGTACAGGGCATTATATCTCAGAGACGCATGAACCAAATTTTGCTATATCATTTTGATATTTTGTTCTTTGTGTCTAAAACGGCTTGTTCGCAAAATATTGAGCTTCAAAAACCTATGGTGTCCTTATAATGAGAGGCTATTAAACGTTTTTCCGCCCTGTCGGTTCAGAATTAACAAATTGAAGATGGTTTATTTGAGTTGTCTGTCCTCTTATTGACACACTCTTGACGTCATAAAATGGTCAAAACTCAAGTGGAATCACGAGCGCAGCGCTTATTAAAATTTTGCATAACCATCGTTTTCAATTGCCCTATCGCATAATGACGTCACACCAAAACATTTTATTGTTTTGACGCTAAGGATTATGGTCGCCAGAGGGGATCAGAGTGATTGCATATCAAATAAAATGCAGATGAGCAATCACTGATACATGATATATATCAAAACTCGATACATTGAAGTTCTACTTCGAAAAGGAATATTAATAGGTCCCAATTTCCACTGTTTCTGAGTATCTATCCCCAATGTAAACATAGTGTGACGTCATTATGCGATAGGGGAATTTCCCTCTAAACTGTTGACGTCATTTTCCCGCCAAAAATCGTAACATTTGTAAAAGTGAAAAAAAAAATTTCCTTTGGGTGAGTACTCTTCACATGTGAAATGTGAAGTTGATCGGACTTGACTATAAAAAGTTATTCATAATCACGCTTAACACCGCCGATATCAGTACACAGCCAGCCCAGCGTGAAATTAAAATTTCCGATTAGTTAACTCAGAAGATCTTAATTTGTTCAGGGCGCTATAGCCGTATTACCATCCGCTTAATAATATATATGAAATATTACTCGACTCTGATTGGTCGAGAACAGTGCAGTTCAAGTGTAACAGTACATAAAAAAGGTGTAATACAGTACAGGGCAAATTACATTTGAATTCATAGCTTCAAAAAACCGCATTGATCAATTTTTCCTTATTGCATATATGGGGTTTTTCAATAATTTAAGAACATATGTCTGAAAAAATGGCAAAAACTTTGAGGATCTGGTTGTCAGTTAAATATTTTTTTTTTGATGACTTGACACGCTACTGACGCCATCACATCTCAACGAGGCGCGCTCAAAGTTTTCTAGCTCGAGATTTTGTTTGTTTTCCTTAAAAAGTCACCGTTTATTTTCTTGAAAAAGTATTCAAATATTTTTATTTGTGTATTCGTACATCAAAAGAACAAGTGCTGTTTCCTGGAAGCCTACGTGGACAAGCGTTTGATACTGGTTTGCTGTCTACGCGGTGCATTTACGTCTAAAAACAATACAAGTCAATGACTTGCTGGTCTCGTTTGAACACCGCTCATGCAACGCAAATACAGGCTTAATTTAACGAGGGTGACATACATTACTCAGTGTTGTCCAGTAGTTGACATCATGGCCCTCAATTACAAATCCCAACTAGTAGGAGGCAAATAAGAAGAAAATCCGAAACGTCTGTAAATTCTAAAAACATTTTGCTTGAAGAAGTCCTTTTTCACGTATTCATCATACTTCCAAGCATGTATCAAAATCTTTTCATTCAACATCCGATATCGTTTGAATTATTCGCGCGTAGGAGGGGAAATGTGCAGAAATTCTTCACTAAAAACAAATTAAACAAACAAACAAACAAACAAGAAAAACAACTTGCAAAGTTTGCGCGGTGATTGTTTAAAGGAGTCAAAACGTAACTTGCATCAACTTGCGATCAAATTTGAATAAGCGCAAAGTGCTTGCAAGTCTTTGCAAGTCGATGCAAGTAGCCGAAAGTCGATGCAAGGTTAGCGGTCAAACGAGATGCAAGTCAAATTAATCTTGCGTCGACTTGGCGCTCAATCTAGTCGATCAGCCAGCCAACTAAAACGACAGTTTCTATTATTCACCTGTTTTTTCATGTGATAAGCCTTATATCAGTCTTGTATGCTAGCATTAGGCTACCCAGATCGCAGGTCTCGTTGCTGTTTCGACCACTTGTTTTAGAAAAGCTTGAATAGTGGGGGAATATTGATCCACTATATCGACTACTGCGTCAGGGCTTGGTCGGTAGCGCCACTTTTATAGAACAATTATAGACAGGTGATTGCACTTTAAAACCTTTTAAATTAAAAGGAGATATTTATTTATTGAGCAAAATAACCGCTCATTTCGAAGAACAAGTGTTGTACAAAGCAAAAGTATTTTCTTTTAAAAAGTTTAGGTTGTTTGTAGTTGGTTTAGGCTGATAAAAGTCAAATTTAAGTGTTAATCCAAAATTTAAATCCAACCTTTTTCGGTCTCCAGTCGCTCATTTGCCATATATATTTTTAATTACAATCAGCTTGAAAGTTGCTAAATTTAAATTTTAATACAAAATAACAGCTTTGTTCCAAAAACAGATCAGTTTCTAACTGGTAAAAATATTTGAGCGTTAATCCAAAGCGAAAATTTGAATTAAAACGTACATTCAAGAACTGCTTGTCTTTGGCACTTTTAGTCATTAATACTCGATTTTTGAAAAATCTCCTCTTAATATGTTTATAATCTAAGGCCGATTTGTTGAGATTCTAGTTTGAAGAATGACCCTTCAGGGTAATATTGGCTGTGGTCGATTTGAATTCCGACAAATTTTCTTTTGTCGATCTTTTTTCTTTTAATTTCTTTTTTGAAATCCATCTCAAAATTTATAAGGTTATAGCGCCATCGTGTCTACTGGATAAAACGAATTAATCAAGCTAATATAACGACTATAAATAATAATTTATTAGTTAAATGTTAGAGACTAGACTACTGTGCTGTGGTTAAATTAATTTGACGTCTTCTGTCCATCGTTTAGAGTACAAAACCACGGAAAAATGGAATCTGTTTGTTTTATATAATATTAATCGAAACAATTCAACCAATCAAAGCGCGCGTAAGATTTAATGATGTCATCTATGTGTGTGTACTGTAATAACACACGGTTCTCACCCAATCAGAGCGCGTGTAATATACCAGTTATTATATAAACTGTAATAGATGACATTTATCGAACAACTTTAAAATGATGTCTGATGGCGACCAAGTAAAATTTCATAATTAAACGTTTGAAGACAAAGTGCTTCGTTCGGACAATGTGTCTGTAAATGCTTTGCAAATTAAAATGGAACGCCGTCCGGCAAAAGGTAAAAAATGTAGAAAGGCTTGCCCGACTGCCTCGATTTGAAATCTTTGATGCACTGTGATGTCGGCTATTAATCGGCAATATCGTTATGGCTGACAATAATTACATTAATATCTAATATAATAAGCCATACATATTCATTTTCTTTTTCATTAAAACGATGCGAAACGAACAAATAATCAAGGTGGTGTACAGGCTCAGCTATTAAGGAGACTGACTACGATAGCAAAAAGTAATTAGAAAACTTTCAATTGAAACTGACTTTTTTTGCATAAAATTAAATGTTGATTTTATCTATACACCGAGAATACGAGCATTTCATTTTAAGCTAAAACTCACACATTTCTTAAGAAACCATCGTAATATGCTCGCATGCGCAGACGGATTTTAGTGTTAACGGACAGTCCATTTCAGGAGTTCATAGCAGCGACTCAAACAAGCTAAATCATTTTTAATAAGGGCGATATTATGTCCAAACTTCAAAGAACCTTGTCCCTCCCAAGTGTTATAAAATCCCCAGAGGAAATAAAGTGAGTTATAATTCAGTTTTGGTAAAAAATTTGGTATGAATACATAATTTGACAGCGCTTTTAATTAACTCCACCTCCCCCCTCCCTACGTTTATCCTCTATTTAACACATACAACAATGTACAAACCAACAAAGTTTATTTAGTTACATTATAATTTACATCATCATGAAACTACTTTATCCTGTATTACTATTTAAATCATTCTCTCGTCCATCGACAAATTATCAAACAATTTACCAAACAACCGCTTAAATGAAGTGTCATGAAATGCTGAGCACGTGGTTTCCGTTGCCTTGGGAACGAACATTTCTGGCGGGAAATTCAGTGCAGGCGCGTGGTGATTCCAGCCAATCATCTCTTGTGGTACTGGTGTCGCGTAAACCTTTCTTTGTGTAT